>OZ014482.1:14381017-14497825 GCA_963965965.1 Trididemnum nubilum | reverse complement strand
TTATACGTAGTACGCCGTGGTTTCATCTCATTTTCTATCTTAGTTAATATCCACTTAAGCACGGTTCCAAAATAGAATTTTAAACATTGCTTACAGTACAAAACAACACGATAAGGGTGTCTGACCAGCTGACCTCTCAAACGCATCGCTACAAGACGACTACTTAAAGGATCAGTGGTCGAGTGGATAGAGCATCTGATACTGAAACAGTGAATTCCAATTTGATTCCTAGTCCGATCCATCCAGACTACAAAAATTAGTATTCACAGTTTCGCTGCTTGACGTTCAGCATTAAAAGGAACAGTGTGAAGCCCCCACCCAGTATGGTAGACAGGTGGTGGCTTGACTAGAAGACCGAAAGGTTCCTTCGCTATGCCTAGGCAAGTTTGTGAACAAAGTATGCAATTACAATAGTCAGTTATTTAATTTCCTACGTGCAACATTTTAAATTCCGGAAGCCCTTCTTGATGATTAGCAACAAAATTGAACTAGTAAACAGTAGGTTAGAAGTTTAATCACTAAAACACCACACAACATCAGGTGCAGCAATGTAACTGGTTTTCTTTTCAGTTAAATGTGAAATTCGTCTAATGCTTAACTTAATCGATATCGTACTGTAAAAGCATAAGAGAGATCTATTTCAACAAAGTTTGATTAATCTTTAAACCTATATTAAAAAACTGGAGTTCAAAGCAACAGTACCTCTTCATCGTCCTCGTCTCTTTCGTCATCCGAATCCTGATCGTCAACATCTAGTTCATCCTCCTTCTTGTTCAGTTGCTTGATGATGAACTCTAATTGCCGCCGAAATTCTTCGCGTTCGCCTTCCATTGAATCTCTGCAAGAATCAAAGTTTTGGCAGACGCTACACTTTTTTGCAAAATTTGAGTCAGAAAGAGGCAATACCATTGTAACTTGACATTGTGTATAGAATAGATCATACAAAGTGTCAAAATCCGCAGCCGATGCAAGAAAGAGTGCGAAACGTAATTCAGCTAAATTACGAGTGGATAGTGCGTCTGCGACTGAAACGGTAGACTCGGGTTCGATTCCCGGTCGGGTCAAACCAAATAACGAGAAAATTGGTATTCAGTTTCCCTACTTAGCGTTCAGCATAAGGAACAGTGTGAAACCTCTATCGTGTGTGGTAGACAGGTGGCAGCTTGACTCAAATACCGAAAGGTCCCTTCGCTGTATGCTGGCCATGGCAACTTGGTAAATAAAGATTTAACTACAATTACATCCAGCGCAAAAAGTGACGAAGACCGTAAACATTACAACCAATTAAAAAGTAATCTTTTGAAAAGAGTGATGTCATTCATCATCATTACATGTTGGATCCGGTATTGTCCCCGTCGACGGAGTTGGCCGGATTTCGTATGGTCATTGTCTTTACCACGCCTCTCCATTTTGTTCGATCACATGCATCCTCTTTCACCAGTCCATTTTTCTTCATCTCATTCTCCACTTGCTTTCTCCACGTTTGTTTCGGTCTTCCTCTTCCTCTACTACCACTCACTTCAAATTTCAAAGTCTTCACTATCACATTTTTATCTTCTTTCCTCAAAACATGACCGTACCACCGCATACTACTTGCTTTAGCCATCCTATCTAAAGACTCTTTCATGCTCAACATGTCCATCAACTCCTCGCTGTTTCTTTGATCTAACAGCTTTACACCACACATCGCTCGAATCATAGCTCTTTCTGTTCTTCTCAAAATTGCCATCTCTTTTTCAATACAATTAAACGACTATAATTGTGCCTAAATTGCGATTAATCTTTTTTCAGACGTACATTGCACGAAGCCAATGATGATTGAAGAAGCAACATTTTGGACGCCAGAAAATTTAAAAAATGAGGTTGGCCTTAGTAGAAATCGCTGGCTTTTTTCCTTTAAACTGTTTGCGGAAAAATTCTGTTATTCGTTGGAGCACCATGGCACAACCAAAGCGTGGGTAGTTCGACAAATCAATCCTTAATTTTAATCCAAGCGATTTAAACTTTTAAAAAGTCAATCACGTGTGTTATATTTCTTTAGCTTATGGATTGTTAATCCTATCTTGTTTTCAGAGGATAACGTGCCGGTATGCAGAAATTAAACGTAGACAATTGGTGTTGGTGAAAAAAAAACTTGTCTTACCGGAGATGGGCTTCAAGGCCCATTTCAAGGGCTTCTTTTCTCACGATGGGGTTGCTGAGGACACTGAACAGCGCCCCATTTACGTAAGGACGGATCTCGGGGTTTTCATGCGGTAGAAGGTCACTCAAAACCTGAAACATTTTTACGTTCGAAGTTTTTGTTTAAAGTTGCAATTACATTGCTTGAATAGACGCATCATTCACGAACGGGAGTAGCATATTGAGATTTTGTAAATCTAATTACAACTATCTTGGTCATCTCTCTCTATCTCTCGAAACCAATTGACAGCGTAGTGTAAGCAGCGAAATGGTAAAGCGCCCACAATATTAGTCCGGTATTCGTGTTCCATTCGCATCGCGTGTTTTCCTTCTTTTTCAGCAAAAACTTGCTTTCGGGTTACGATTTGTTGCCAGACTTTGAGATAGATGACAAGCAAAACGATGCCATACACAAAAGGGTAGAAAACCTCAATATCTCACCCGGAAATAATAGCACGATGCATATTTGCTGACTTGCACAATTTTATCATTATAACTGTTTTCCCTTTAAATTGATCTTTCTATTCGATCAGTTTTCCATTGCATCTTTTCGAATAGATAGATATCTTACTTACCTTCAAAACCAATGATGCATGTTCGCCGCACTTTCTCTTTCCTCTCGACCGCAAACACAGATTCATAAGCAGAGCAACGGCGTATTCCAACATGTAGTCAGAGAGAGATTCGTGTTCAGATAAAACCATGGTCAACCATCTGATTAAATCGCCTGCAAAAGTTATTGAATGCAGCTCAAATACGTAATTTACTCTGTGTAATTTAAGGGTGAAATTTAACCCCTTTGTTTTTTTACGGGGTTGAAGGCGAAACTTCGAGCTTGGATTTACTTGACAACGGAATAAAATAATGGTTTCTGAAACAGCAACATGTAGAAAGAAGCTTGAAAGAACTAAGCGACTGCAACCGAATCGGTCGACTTGGGTTCGATTACCGGTCGGTCCAAACCATACTTTGAAAATTGGCATGGAGAACTTCCCGGCTAGATGGTTATTCACAAAAGGAACAGTGTGAAACCGTGAAGCCTCCATCGTGTGTGAGACATACGAGACAGCTTGATTTGAAGACCCAGAAGTCCCTTCGCTGTGTCTTGGTATAGCTAATTTTGTATAAAGATTAAGGAAAAACGTTTTTTTTTCAGCACTAATAAAGAAAATTAAACATTTTTTTTAACCAACCAGCTAGTTGGTCGAGAGATAACTTGTTCGTTTCTGGAACGGAAGGTATGAGGTTCAAATCTCGGACTGGTACAGTGTTGCCAATGCACGCCACCGCTGAAACACTTCTTCCAAAGGAACTGCGTTGCCGTACGTTACAACGTGGAGATAGGTCCCGCAAACTCGTTACACGTTTCGGCGTAATACAGCGAGAATAATAAAAGATTTGATTGATTTTTCAACCTATAGCACAACACTCACCCTCGATCATAACAGTCTGTAGCGGTCTTCTGAGGCTCAGCTTTTGGAGGCAGCCTAGTAAATGTTCTTCAAACACGTGATCGATTGCGTAATGGTTTTTGTCCAATCCTCTGCTTTGCGATAAATACTGAAGCATTTTTCCTACTCCAGCGGGGTCTTCACAAATATACGCTCGTCCTAAATACATGTACATTTATAATTGTATACAGGAAGGATGATTCTGACTCAGAGCTGAGGTTTTTCCTTTTCAAGAATCTGTATTTTATTCTAAAGTTGAACGTTGATTAACAAATCTTGAGGGGAAATATTGGGAAATTAGGGCCGGTCAAATTGAACACAGTGTTGCCAACGCTGCGACATTTCTTCAAAAGAAGCTTTGTTGCCCGGGCGCAATGACGCAAAGACGAGCTCTGCAAACTGGTTACACGCTTCGGCGTACTGTAACGAGTATAATGAAAGATTTGATTTGACCGCTATAAATATACGCGGGAGTATCTTAAAGTTTTAATCATCACCATGGATTCTGTTTTAATTTTATCACAGTGAGAGACAAAAACTCAAATTTTATCTGTGACCCTTATGACTTCGCTGAATAGCACCCTCCAAAGTCACACATTTTCTTCCATCACTTTTTGATCTTCCCCAGGCCGCAGTTTTAGAAGCCGCCAAATTACGTCAAAAACCATTGTTCCACCTCTTAAATGACATTATGGGGAGGAAATGTGGTGTGCTACCACTGCAAGCGCTCAGAAAGATTCAGTTTTCATCCATAGTTACCGGACGACCAAAAAAATTATCTTACTGATTCAAATGATTAAGCGACCAACCGTGCCGATTTTTGCTATGGACAGGAGTCAGTAAGCCTCGAGCTCCTTAAATATGTGCAGTTGTTTGTGAACAAAGTTGAGAGAATATTTCAGCACCATCATTCACATGAGGACCAGTGATTACAATGAAAAAATTTTATCGATGTAGCTGAATAACTTCCAGGTGGTAATTAAAACTTTACGATACCCACTCGTGGTGAATATCATACTTGGGTAGATATCGGGAGCCTAGCTTAACAACTATCTTTCAAATTCGATTTGGAAAATCGACTTGAGTGAAAATCTGTTCTTAGAATGTCAATCTTCAAACAATAGCTTGTTGTGCAAATACAGGAGAAGATATCATACAAATCCAACGACAATACGCATCTTAATTAAAAATACAAACGATCGATCAGACAGCAAAGCCAACAATACAAACATTTCACTGCAAGCTTAACTTAAAACCCAAGTGATTGGACCAACTAAGGTCAATGGTTAGAAATGAATTCATGATGAATTGAGACAGTCTTTATCAACCGATAGAAACCTGCCTTATAGTGTACGAATATAAGTATTGGTCAATCAGTGGCATAGTAATATTACATATATTAATGAATTGGTAGACTCCGGTTCGATTGCCATTCAGATCAACTTAAAGTAAAATTTCTTTGTTTGAAGTTCAACATCGCTGAAAAAAATGAAATCACCACCTCAAGTGATAAACAACTTGACAAGAAGACTACAAGGTCCTTCGCTGTAACCTGGTCAGGTAATTTCCCTTACAGTGCAAGTACCAGACTCGATAGAATTAGAATTTCAACATATTTTTACTTGGCGTAACCATCACCTATTTTTAGTTTGACGCATAAAAAAAATAAAGCTCCATTCTATTCAAATTCCAAAATAAATTTTTTATAAGAACAAGTAAATTCTGAGTTGAGGCTGGTTGTTCTTAGAATTTCACAAACTTTCAGCCTTATATGTTCTTAACTTTATAGGAGAATCAAGTGACACAAATTTATTCTTTCCACAAGAAAGTTGCTTTCGCTATTAATTATGAATTTTGTATAGCACATTAACAATGGCACTAAACGCCAAAAAAGCTACTGATGATTACATATAAATGCGTTGTACTAGCTAGAGTTATTTTAAATACTTTTTTTCATGCTAAGGTGGGCATTATACTTAATTTGTTCTTAAATTTCGAGCAAAAATGAGCCTCGTGTTCTTAGAAAATTGCTCTTCTTAAAAGATAGTGCAACACAGTTTCATCCTGAGCTTACTTACCTTCTTTCAAGGAAGCCAAAGCATTATAGAGCCTAGCAACATATTGACGGACCGCAGCATCATGCGCTTCGAAAAGACGTAGCATTAGAAAGTGGTCGTAGGTGACCGAGGCAACTTTCTGCTTGCATTGAAACAAATCGTGCTCGATAAACGCGTGCAGCACCGTTTCTCGCTGTTCTCCCGGAGAAGATCTGTGAGAATTCAAATTCCGTTATCGCAGTCAGAACTACTGTGGATCGGTCAAGGTTTTACCAAAGGGTCGTCTGCGACAACTGATCGCAAGCCCATTGATCGCTAACTAACTCTAATGTTGGCGTTAAGTTTGCAGCGGTCAGTTAACTTGGTTCGTTGCCAAAAAGTCGTTACCTTGCCCTTAAGTAACGTCACAAAAGCTATGGTTTTGAAAATAATCTCTAAACGAGAAAGATTCTCTCTCCATTTATTATTACAACACAGAACACGTTACAGCGGAAAAATTTAAAACCCTACAGGCTGTTTCAGCGAAACTCACCGAGTTAGCCTCCATCGTAAGGCTTGCAATAGGAAGGCCTTTGTCCTATCTGAACCGTTTCGCAAATGAAGTTTTATTTTGTGATAATCCAGGGATGGAAGTAATGGCGACTCTTCCGCTATTTGATGAAAGCTATGAAAAGCAAAAATCAAGTAGTGGTTATATCTAATTACATTGCTAGTACTGGTAGTGAATCATAAGCTTCGAATTGCTCTACAGGATGATGTAATGTAATGTGGTGCAAAAACACAGACTAACTTTAAACCTGGGAAGCTATTTAGTATTTACGTTCCCTTGTGCAACGACTGGGGAAACGAACTAAATCTTGCTATTATGAGCTTGGCAGTTTAACAGTGAAAGGTCGGATACATGTCGTTTTAGTAGGAAGCATATAGGCCTACCTGCACTTGGTTTAGTCCAACGTAACAGCGAATTTGAAATACAAGAGATTTGATGCAAGAAAGCAGTGGAATCGTGGGTTTCTTAATCTTAAGCAGAGCGCAACACCTACTACAAACTGCTTAATTTTTCTTTCTATTCAAAGCGACTAATAAAGCAGCGAACCAAGCATACCTGTCTGGTGCAATCGACGCTCGGAGAATCGACGAAGCTGTGCCCGGGCGAGTGAAATCCAAGCTGGCGGCGGAGATGCTAGAAGTTACCGTTCTGCCGCTGAAGAGTCGCGCACAGACCCGTTGCAGATATTCAACTGTGATCATTTTTCCGTGCACGGATTGCTCCAAGGAATCGACCAACTCCGCTGTTATGCTAATTAGGGTGTGGTAATCAGCCTAAAATGGATACGAAAAAGGTATCAACTATTGTAAACGCCACACAATACTCCAACGAAATGTTATGATGTACTCGAGTAAAAATTGAAGTAAAAGAAAGTGGAAAACTTGAAATGTCGAGTATATAACTTTCGTTGATCAAGCGTTAACGCTTTCGTTTCTGGAACGGAAGGTCTAAGGTTCAAATCTCAGGTGGTCAAATAGGAGACAATGTTACCAACGTCTCACCACCACTGCTACATCTCTTCGAAAGGGGCTATGTGTGCAATGATGCGGAAAGGGCCCTGAAGACTCGTTACATGCTTCGGCACAATACAGCAAGTATACTGATGATTTGCTTTTTTTAGCTTAAATTAACCAGCAAAATACCGTATGTTTCTGACTCGATAGCAAAGAGTAAAAAATACAGTTTGAACAGAAAAAGATCGTGTTTTTGCTGATAAAATTATGAAGCAAGTTTCCAAGGGAAATTATGAAACGATGATAAAATTCGCTATAATCACTTCCACAGGGGCAATACAATTTTTCAGTTACTTTCTTACTTGTAGTTTATTGAATCGCTTCATATAGGCGCTGCATCGCTTCTCTGCCTGGATTAAGTGTTGCTGCAAGGTCTTTGTAGCCTGTTCCGATACGTCCTCAGCCACTGATAACCTTCCTTTGTTTTTCTACAAGTTCCTGTTCAGGAAAATTAATTTTACGAAAAAAAATACTCAAGTTAAAAGATAGAAAGAACTTTCACCAATTCCTTGGTAATGTTGCTTCGTAACAAGTACAAAACTTGAACTAAAAATAACTACGAAAACTGGATGACATTTGGGGCAAAAATTTGTGCGTGATTTAGAGAAATGCAACAATTTAACTTACGAAAGCTTTACGTTAAACATACTCATCATTTTTCTTCTAACCAAAAGTCCTAAATCATTATAAAGTACAAAGAAGCAAGAATGCAGCATTGTTCTAATGATATCGTCACTATCAAAATACTGTTGAGTTGACGGAATTTTAAAGAGTTTTTGTTTGTTTTCAGGGGTGAATCATTGGAATCAATAAGAATATTCTTCATTTTGACAAAAATACGTAGTTACTTGGTTGAACATTTATCTACTTCTAAAACACGAATTTACAAGCTAACACTGGAAGAATCGACTACAAACATACATGCTACAATACACAAATATAACAATCACATAATGAGAAACATGGATATTCAAGGATACGAATAGTGTGAAGAGAAGTGGTGGATCAGTCGCAGTTAAAGCAGCACTAAGAAATCTATCCACCCTTGCTCGAAGGTCGGGAATCCAATATGTCTGAAAAATAGGGCATTAAGTTTGCTAAAACTATATTGCAGTGCATGGGTAACACGTTTGTCTCTGGAGCAGGAGCTCTGAGGTTCAAATCTCAGGTCGGTCAAATTGGACACAGTGTTGCCAACTGCTTGCCACCGCTGCAGCATTTCTTTGAAAGAAGCTGTGTTCCACGGTGCAATGACAAGGACATGGGCCCTGCCAACTAGTTACGTGCTTTGGCGTAGTACAACGAGTATAATAAAAGATTTGATTTATTGGTCATTATTCCTATCATAAGCCAAAGGTCTAGCTTCAGCACTCTGGCTATTTTTGCATTGTGACATTTTTCATCTAAATAGCGTAATTCTGATTTCACAATTCAACAAGGAAAGCATTTGACAATCTTGAAATAGGCTATCACATACACATGCCAGGGATATCCCTCATTCCCTCACATAGGCTAAGGTTTTTGACAATTTAACTAAATTGAAATTTTTGAAATATCATCTGTCCTTCTGTAGCTGACAAATTGCATAATACAGTGAAACACGCACATATTTCAGGATTTCAAAACATGCAGAAACTTAAATGAGTAATTTAGGCGAGACTTTAAGTGCAAAATATACACTGTATTCACTCACTGAAAAAAGCTCCTTAAATGAAGGATGTTGTAAAGGATTGGGTACGAATGGAAGGGCATAAAAAGGAAGAAATTCAGTGGTCTGACTCAGATCTGACCCTGCAAAAAATTTTGATACACCTCAGCATAAATCTATAGTTCAGTCAATGATACATACATTAACAAAAATTATACCTGTTTGAAACATTTTTTAATGCATTTAACCCTATTTCACATAGGGAGGAGGGACATTTTTGTCCCCTCTCGATTTTTTGTGATAAATCCCTTCAAAAAAAGGTTTTTATTTTGAATCAACTTGACTTTGAGTCAAAATTCATTACAAACAACTCCTGAAAATTTGAAGTTGCTTGGGTGACGGAAAAATTCCTGATTTTTGAGGTTTTCCAAAATCACTTTCGGAAATCTGAGCAGTTTTTGGCGAATAGTTAACATAAATGACGTCAAATACACCGAGTCAAATACGGCTAATACTCTAAAACAGTACGAAGTCACACCAAGCAAGTAATGATTTTATGCTTCAGTTGTTTCATTTAGCCTTAACTCAGTTTAAACACCCATAAATTTTTTTGCAAATATACATCAAAATATCTACCTTTTGTTTCCAAAAACTTTTTGAATTGTGTCATAGCTTGGTCCATAGCATAACGATTCTGTGAAAATATTCAATAATGGAACAACAGCATCTAAGATAGTAGGTATACTGGTACAGATGAGTTGACAACAATAATTATGTTTTTAAACAGCCTTTAGTTCCTCAATCACAAAGCAGAGATATAATAATAATGTGAACATGAAACTTTTCGTCTCACATAAGTATTTTAGAAAGTTTGATAGTGGTTTGAAATAATTTCTCACTTTAAAGATTTACCACATAACTATGATTATAAACAAAAAAATGTTAAAAAAAAATTTGAATTAGGTTACTTAAACCTTAACAAACATTACCAACAATTGCTGTAGCACCACTAAAAATATAATAAATTTATATTTTAAATTTGCACCAGTTCAAAAATTCAAAGTTCAGAAGAAAAATAAATTAAAAAAAAAACAACTTACTGTAGCTACAGATCCTACTCTTATAGGATATACTGCAAAATGTATATGAATGTAAAACTCTAATCTCTGGCAAGTCTGGTCTTTAGTCCTTATATCTTCTGGCACATTTTTCTCCCAAAGCTCCCAGAATGCTTGAAAATTAGCATTGTCAAACTCCAGAAGAATATTATTCTGTAACAATTACATCAAAGAAACAACTGATACAAGAGTGTTTTGGTACGTCTGCCAATTTACTTACTTTGAGTGTCATTGAAATATTGCATGTTTAGGCACTTAACATTTGTGTGCTGCCAATTAGGTTCCTGGACTTTTAGACGCAGATGGAAAAAAAAATTTTTTTATTTTTTTGAAAAAAACTTTAGAAAAAAATTTTTTGTCAAAAAAGAATTTGGGTTTCAAATAACAGCTTTGTTTTTAAAAAAGCAGTTTTTTAAATTTTGTTTTTCACCGACATTTTTTTTTAAAACATTTTTTTTCAAATAAAAGCTTTCTCCAAAAAAAAAAAAAAACGTTTTTCAAACAAAAAAGTTTTACTTTGATTAAAATGTTAATATCTTCGAAGCTTTTCATCTGACACTTGTCAAGAAGAATCGTCAGAATACAGTGCAGGAAAAGGAGTGGCTATAGAAAAAAGTCAAGCAGTGATTGGCTATAAAAGGATTGATGAGAGAACGTCATTTGTGTACAATCTTTACGCTGTATACGAATTCTTTTTGTTGGCAGAGGGCGGGGTTAGAAGTTTTGATAAAAGTGACTTCAAAAGCAGATAGACGGAAGGAGTGTGGAAAAAGTTTTACAAAAAATTGATTTCTTATTGTATTTTTTTCAATAAATAATTAAAAACGTTTTCCACCACATGCTCGCAAACTTTTCTTACCTAGTCCAGATGCATGCAATCTCCAGCCCGTGGTCTCAAATTTTGCGGCGCACAAGTTGCTTGTGGCGCTCAGGCAGAAATTAGAACAACAAAAACTTATCTTTTTGATTGTTTTTGGTCTTTACCTAACATTCGGGAGAAAAATAGACATGTGTGAACAAATTACCCTTGTCATTGTGCTGCATCCCGAGACAAAATTTGAGCTAATCTGTCCTGCTTGAAAAACTAGCAAAAGCAATCAATTTTGAAGCACAAATAAAATGAGCTTTAGTAAAACACAAACTTTGTTTTCAGGCTGATCTTGTCCGCGTATCCAAAATTTATTACGGAAAGCCAAACCAAAACATAACTTAGTCGTTCGTTTCACTTGCTGGTGCAGAATAAGGTTGTCCATAACAACTTACAAATTGGATTTTGGGGTGCTGAACAATTGGCACAAGCAAAGCAATAACAAAGTTTAATTGCATGGAATGCAGGAGTGTGATAAATTTAGACTATATAGTACTTGTATGAAAAATTTTACACGAAAAATTGTTGAAAATGGTTGTCGAGTCTGCAGCCACTTCTAATTCAAATCACACTACAAAAATAATTAGAAAACAATAATTTGAAGCAGTATACAATCCTGCTCAACTTCTAAAGTTTTTGAACCAATTCTAAACAAGTTAACTGCAAGAATTTAACATTGTTTTTACTATAAATGTATTTACAACAAGGTGCAAAGATATGAAACTTAAAAATATCCATTTAAACATTGTTTTTACTATATTTACGAAAGGAATAATGATCATAAATAGGAATCTGCTGAGAGATGAATCCTTAGCTTCTGAAAAAATTTGAGGTAGACTCAAAATAACCATGAAATGTCACACGGCTTGCTGGGTGTGCCAATATTACACAAGCAACTCGTGCTCGTGTGACGCAAAATTTGAGACCACGGGCTGGAGATTGCATGCATCTGGACTAGGTAAGAAAAGTTTGCGAGCATGTGGTGGAAAACGTTTTTAATTATTTATTGAAAAAAATACAATAAGAAATCAATTTTTTGTAAAACTTTTTCCACTCTCCTTCCGTCTATCTGCTTTTGAAGTCACTTTTATCAAAACTTCTAACCCTGCCCTCTGCCAACAAAAAGAATTCCTGTACAGCGTAAAGATTGTACACAAATGACATTCTCTCATCGATCCTTTGATAGCCAATCACTGCTTGACTTTTTTCTACAGCACCTCCTTTTTCAGCGCTCTCTATGCTGACGATTCTTCTTGACTAGTGTCAGATGAAAAGCTTTGAAAATATTAACATTTTAATCAAAGTAAAACTTTTTTGTTTGAAAAACATTTATGTTGGAGAAAGCTTTTATTTGAAAAAATATGATTTTGAAAACAAAAAAAATTAAAAAACTGTTCTTTTTGAAACAAAAACTGTTATTTGAAAGAAAAAAATTATTAAAAAAAAAATTTTGTCTGGAAAAAATACTCTTTTTTTAAAAACCAAAAACTTTTTTTTCAATTTTTTTTAAACGCTGACGCCTAGAAGTCCTGGTGCATAAACGTCCTGTGCCTAAAAGTCACAATTTGAAATGCAGCATGATGCGAACTTTGATGGAGTTAAACAAAACATCTCAAACTTAAGGTGTTCTAGCAAGTTGCATAATCTCAAAATTTAAGATAGGTATTCAGAAAATATTTAGCATCTATATCATATATAACTTAAGCGCATTTTGTTCTGAAAGTAAAATGTTGACTAATTGCATATTTCTATTCTTGGAAAAAATAATTATCCATTGTGACATAAGATGATTAACAAAAACAACTCAATGTGAGCCCAACAAATGTACTTTTCAACTTAATTGGTTCTTGAAAAATTTTATTTGAAATCACTTTATGCCACCAACAGCTTTATTAAGGTGAGCAAGCTTACTTTACAAATTGTGAATTCAAAATTGTAGGCCAGGCTAAATCAATGGCAAATCTTAAGTATTCTAGCCATGCAGAATTAACAAAGTGACTTGGCACATGGAACATGTACGAATAAATATACAAAGATTGCTGCTTTGTCACTTATTCAAAAATTTTTTATTTTGATTATTCAACTTATATGTCAGTGTTGGGGTTAGGCTTTATTACGAAGCGTCTTTGTGCACGAACATGTGCCACACCTTTTCTAAAAATTAGTATTTGGCAGCAGTGTTCCCAATAAGCGCAAAAAAGGGTAAAATATTTTCCGGCATTTTCGCACTGAGTTTTTGCGAAGTGCGACGTTTTTATTTCTTGCCAAAAACTGTAGGCAGCTGTGGTTCGCGAGCCAAGTCAACTGACCGCGACAAACTGACCGCGAACAAACTGACCGCGATGCAACAATTTTGTTACATGATTTTGTCACTGATTTCGTTGCAGTCATTTCGTCACAAAGTGAGGGTTTGGGCAAGATGGCTTGGGGGATAGTAAAAATATATTTAGGATCGAAGTTCTCAGCCAATCGGCGTTGTTTGCGGTCAGTTTGTTGCGGTCAGTTGTCGTGGACCCTGTGGTTCACGGCACCAAGCCCTTATTTACTGCATCAAGCCGGTAGAATGCTAGGATATTTGCGGATCTCTCAGACCGATGACCTTTCTTTATTTTCTTTCTTTTTTTTTGGAGAAAGCCAAAATTCGAGCAGAAAATTGTTGCCACAGATCGAGAACGCCTCAAGAACTCCGGCATTTTTACATTGAGTTCAGAACGTTCGCACCATTTCTGGCATTTATGCAGTAGGTGAAAAGTTAGAGGGAAAGATGTTTGGCAGAACAGTAAAAAGGCTACTGGTACCTGGGCAGCCAACTTTGAACCATCTCTTTGTGCTTCATTTCCAGCTGGAATTGGTTTTCCTTTTTCTGTACATTCCAGTTGCAAAGAATATAGAGTCTTGTCTAGTCCAACAAAACTAAGATATTCCTTAATTAGCACATTGACATCTTTTTCAAACAATGCTGCATCTGATGCCATATTCAATTTGAGAATCTTCTGTTTTAAGGTGAGGCCAACCAGTTGTTTAACACCCTGAGAAAAAATATAACTGGTTTTTGTCAAAAACTACGCCTATATCTGATATCCTGATAATAATTATAAGTATATACCTACAATACAGAATAGCTTGATAGTGATAATATAGTGATGTTTCTACTCCATCTGTGTTAACTTAATAGTGATGTTTCTACCCTGCCTGACGAACCCATTAGGAGGAAACAGACTGTAGTGGGGTTTTTAATGATTTTGATTTTTCACTGAACTTCCTGCATTGTTAACTGGCTCCGGCCCATTGTCCATTGAGCACTCTGGAAACTGGGAAGACAGTGCACATTAACAGACAGATCATTAATGCTTCAACTACAGGTACACTATACAACTCTGAAGTAGACGATTGCATAAAATTTACTGTAGAGAAATAATTCCTCTGCCCCTTGACAAGCACAAGCCTCCCATTAGATAGTTTTAGCTTTGCATATTGAGGAGTGAGACACAATTCTGCACCACATAGCACAAAAACTGCATAGAGTAAATTTAATGTTACCACTAGGTTAGGGTTAGGGTCCCTATGCAAAAACTTACTTAAGTTCTGCAGGAAGGAAACTTTCTTGTGAACTAGACCTAGCCAACAAGAATTTTGCGAATTCCAGCACACTTGCAAATAAAAAATCTTTTCTTTTTAAACTTTAAATTACAGTGCACAGTGAGAGCAATAGCAAGAAGTTTTTCAGTTTTTAATTACTGCTACCTCATGAATGGTGTGATAAATTCACTCTCACTCTCATTAGTCATTCTGCATTGGCCTGACGCAAAACTAAAAAGGACTAAGGAGGACCACAAAAGTACCGGTAAATTAATTACCGGTAGATTTTTAAACTTGGTGCAATAGTATTAAATCATATTGGAGTCAACCGTCAACTTATACGGTAAATAATTCTTTTTGACTGACACAGACAAGTAACTCATAACTGTTCTGGACAAATTCTACCGGTAGGCTATACTTTTTAAATTAAAGAAGTGGCTATTTTGCCTCCAAGAGGAAAAATAGTGTTTTTCCTTTGTTTGGGTAAGGGTTTGAGTTAGGGCTAGGGTTGGGATTAGGGTTAGAGTTTGGGTTAGGATTAGGCTTAGAGCTATTTTGGCACTTACGGCAAAATAGCCCTTAGAACTACTTTGCCTCCAAATGGCAAAATAACATGGGGCTATTTTGCCTCTAGAGGCAAAATAGCCACAGCCTTAAATTAAACATACCTGGACAGTATGGAGCCTTTCGATTTCTAATTTTATACGGTAGGCTAACTAAACTGCTGAATCTAAACTGAAATTACTACCAGTGCGGAGGCTGTATTTTTAAACACAGATCTGCTCTGCTAATCTATTACTAGAATGCTTTTAAACTACTAAACGCAATAATATTAATTTGCAAGGTGCAGCAATGCCACGAACCTTCTCCTATTCAGTAGCCACACAAAAACAAACCGAAAGCTTGTTTGGAAACTAATATCAACTCACTACAGTCATCTACTGGTCAGTTTTAATTTTATTTTTACGAGGAATGGAAGCTTTGCATGCCTTTGTCTCAATCATTTTAGTAATCCGATTCAAGATAAAAAAAAAAAAAGAATCAATGATTAACAGAGGTGGAGTCGAGGACACAAGGCTCGAGGCCAAGGACACAAAAAAATCCGAGGCCAAGGACAGCCTTTTCGAGGACAGACCCTCTCGAGGCCAAAGCCAAGGACCAAGGACACAGCCGCAAGTTTTCTCCAAAAAAAAAGGTCTTCAAAAAAGTTTTTCGGGCAATCTCCAATTTATAGGCGTGGCCAGAATTTTGGTTGGAAACCACAAATCACATGCAATGACGTCATCAAAATTTTGAAAAGAGGAACTTTTTGTGGGACAAAGATATCATAGGATGGAAGATCTGAAATCGTTGCCGGTTGGCATTTAAGCAGGATTTTGCAAAGGGACAGGGCTTTAAGTAATGGTCGAAAAGTGCAAATATCTAACTTTGGAGACGTGTTGAGAAAGCTAGTGTATCTCAAACGTAACACAGACGGGGGTCTGGGGGCGTAACCCCCAGCCGCCAGAGGCTTTGGGGGCAAAACCCTCAGACGTTGGGCGATTTTTCTTGTTTTTTGGAAAAAACAGCTATTTTAATGCCATTGAATCACATTTCGCACGGGTTCAGAGCTATTTAAAAGCACTAAATTTTTGAAATTTGAAAGCCAATTGAAAAGATGAAATTACTTGATGCTCCTTTTACTTGCAATTTAAGTCCAAAATACGTTTAACATCTTGCATTCTTGTGTTAAATTTTAATTGTAAGTGATTAGGTCCAGGTAGGGGGAAGTAAGGTGCATTGTTTCTTGCTACATTTTAACAGTAAATAATAATCCACTCGAAAATTTTCCTTAGATATTTTTGTTTTGTCATGAAAATAACCTGTTATAGGAGTATTTGTTCGGCCAGGGGGCCCAGGCCCCGTCAATTGAAGTTCAATGGTTTGCTCAATTAGCATTTTCCGTGGCTAATTTTCTTAAAAGTATTTTGTTCGTAAAAACGGGCGAGGTGGAAGTGAATTATTGAATAGTTATTGAAAAATGGTACTATAGAAGGTTACGCTTACTAACCATGTTATTGCCGGGCCGGATTTACATCGCGCTGGGCCCCTGGCACTGTGGGGATTTTTGCCAGATCTTCCTGCCAAATATAGGTGAAGATAAAAAAAAAAGTCTCACCATCTGAGCGCGAGGCCCTGGCACTGTGCCATAGAATAAATCCGGCTCTGGTTGTTGCATTACGTTTATAAAAAGGTTACATGAGGGCCTAGGTAGCAACTTTTAAGAGAAAAACCCTTAATTTTACCCGGGTTATACATTTAAATTGGGTGGCAAAAATTGAACTGAGGGGGGCCCGGGCCCCTGGTCTTCAATATTGTTGTTAGTTACTGTTGTAAGCGAAAAATGCTAAAAAGAAACTGAAACTGTAGAAACAATAGGCTTTTTTGTCACATTTTTGTTATTGGCGAAATTTCGATTGGGGAGGGGCCCGGGCCCCCTGGCTACGCCAATGCTCCAATTGAGAAAAACAAAAACAGTGTTCGCAAATTTTCCGCCAGGTTTCTTGTGTTTTCCAACAAAATTTCAACGGTTAAAAAAATAGTGCTGTCCTCGAGCCGAGGACAGGGCAATTTTCGAGGACCTAAGGCTTCGAGGCCAAGGACTTGAAAATGTGTCCTCGAGGACTCCACCTCTGATGATTAAAACCAAACTATATCAGAACATTTTTCAATCTGTTAAAGCAGTTTGCTTAAAATTTTCAGTCTACAAATACACATTTTCAGTTTACATATTTGTCTGTTATTGACCAAAAAAATAATTGTTCTTGAGTAAGTGTTGATGTACCGGTACCGACTTAGAAACTCATTAAACCTTATATTCTACCAACTATGAATCTGTCACAATAACGAAAATCGGTAAAATAATGTACAGTTCAAATACGCAAAGATTTTTATTGCGTGTAGGTTTCAGGCAATAATTTTATAGTGTAATCCGTTCCAACTCTCTTCCATATCAGGCATTCAGTTAGGTTTTGTTAAGACCAAATCACTCCCACGATGTGACTATTTTTTTAGGCAATCACTTTTACCAAATGAATTTTTAACGTTTTGGAACTGTTTTTCAATAAAATTCTGATTTGATTTTTAAAAGGTGAAAAAAATGCACACATGGAGATTTCGAATCAGCAAACCGGGATTACTCTTTTAAACTTTCAGCATCTCTGGAGCGGGAGTCTAAGATTCAAATCTCGGGCAGGTCAAATCAAACAGTGTTACCAACGGCTCACTACATATCTCGGAAAGAAGCTGTGCTGTTGGAAGGTGTAAACGACGCGGAGATGGGCCCGCACATTCGTTAAAGGCTTCGTCGTAGTACACTGTAGGGCCTTTTTAAGGGGGTTTTAGGGTGAGAGTTTCCCACCCTAACAGCCTGTTGCCCACCCTAAAAGTATTTATTGCCCACATTCATGAAATCAATTTTACACTAATTTTCTATTGTCTACTCGAGTTTCCTACTAACGGAGTCAAAATATACTGCAAGTGCATCGTTTAGTCTTATTTTGATTTTGTCACAGTTCTTCTGCGCAGAAATTATGTTTTGCGCTTTCAAGAATATAGTGCTAGTATCTCAAGAAACAGACCAACTAATTGAGGAAGGGGCGAGGAGTTAGCTAAGCCGCCATGAATATATAATTAGCCATCTATAGAAATAATTAACTAACTTTAGTAATATTTAACCAAATGATGGAACCAGAATATAGCTTTTAAAAAACTTTTGTTATTACTGCTGTTTTATTTAAAGAGGAAAATATAAGAACTTATGCACCATGTTGAAATGAAAGCACAAAAAGTAAAAATGGTAGTCAAAACGAAGCCGCAAAAGCGCGATAAAAAACAAAAAACAACAAAGGCAATTGAAACAGAGAAATGAAAAAACATCGACACAAAAATAGTACATTACAGTAAAATCCAGCGTAGAAAGCATGTCACATGTGCAATCTAAAATAAAAATATATGCGCAAAATAGTAGGTTATAGCACCTTAAACTGAGTAAGAAGTTGCAAAAAAAAAAGCAAGCAATGCATTTGACATCAACAACTCAATAACTTAAAACTTTTGTTAAATGAAATCATGAAGAGAAATAATATTGTTTGCTTCAATAAGCATAACTTAAAACGCTGTTGTTCTAAGGAAAACTGTATGGCAACGAAGGGGGCACGGCTAAACAAGAATAGGGCAAAGTAAAAATTTAATACTCAGTATTGTCTTTTTTTGCTACATTGCGGTAGTTAAAAAAAATAATGCAGTTTCTTATTGCTTCTTGATCAAGCGCTCGTTTGTGGTCATTGCATGTAAAATCATAAACCGATTTCGTTAGTTTTCAATAACACCTTAACATTTCTATATCTGCAGCTAAGTTACAATACTACTGCATCGACATCGTGCATTTATTGCGAAGCCGCTGTTATTTTGAACTAAAAAATGAATTCAGGATTTAGAAAACATTGACAATATACACTCTGAGAAAATCGAAAACAATAAATAAAAATATTTCATTTGGTGATACTTTTATTGCGGTTAAACAACGTGCGTTAAAAGTAAAAACAATAGACTACGATAATAACGTTCGTCAGTCTCAGTAGGAAATGCAAGCAATAAATGAATGGTAAAAAAATTAGCCTACGAAGGGTTTAAACCTACGGCATTTATTTACTTGTCCAACGCTACAAAAAGAATATACTGTAGTAAAAAGTCCAATAAAATATAAAATAGGAAAAGTGGTTTGTTCAATCTCTGATAGTAATAACTATTAATTATCAGCAGAATAGGCAAAAAAATGACCTCAGATGACATACCAGAAATGCAGTACCGGCGTAAAAACAAAGTCAAAGCAACAAAATTTCACGAATGTGCTGTAGTATATTTCGCTAGTTTATCGGCTTTTTCATCAATTACAAGCATTACAGCTGGAGTATTTTCTATCTCCAGCATAGCTGTAACTTCGTCACAATTTTCTATGGGATTTTCAGAAATCACAAGAGATTCGCAATCAGAGTTTTTATTTAAATGAGGCTTTTCAAGTACACCGTGAATTTCGCTTTTTTTAGGGCCACCAAAGCATGATGCGGCACTTTTCGACGAAGTTAAAGACTGTCTTTCTGCTTGACAAATGGTATATTCATGATGCCCGTCTGAGTTCGGAATACCAGCAGTCGGAAAATCTGTCGAGTCCGCAAGCAACTTTTCTTCAACACTATAAAAATATTTTTAAATGGCAAAGATTATTTCTAGCGTTTGGCTTAAAAAAAAAAACAAAAAAAAAAACACATCCCAGTACATGACAAAAAAATGCGGTTCGGAAGCTTAAGTTTAAATCAGATCGCAAAACTCTTTAACACTCTAACAGCCTAAAATAGCGCATTTTTTTTCTCAAAGTCAGGGGGTATGTAGCCCAACTCGAATAGAATTGGAATAGAGTAGTAGGCTGTTCTACTATTGCTACTTATTAGCTTTCAGTTTTCTACAAAACTTACAGCAATTTTCCAGGTATAACATTAAATTATCAAACATACTATGCGAGAAAACTTTTGCTTACCCTGTGCTTGCCGCACTTGCTAAGGTTGAAAGTATCTCTGGATTTCGTTCCATTTCCTCAAGCTTAGAAAGAACCTGAGTAAACGTGGGTCTAGTGTTCCTCTCACCATGCCAGCAATCAAGCATAAGCTGGTGCAGCACAGCAGGGCAATCCTAACACACAAAAACGACTTGTAGAATCTCAATGCTTTCTGGGGGTAGAATAAAGTGAAGCCGCTCACTCAGAGGGTAATAAGGTAAAAAGCAAAAACAATGGCTTTTGTGGTGTGGCATTTCAATCCGGATGCTGTTGCTGATGGCTTTATTCCAAGAAAGAGCTTGGGCAGTTTCATTCAACGAAGTCTAGCGCAGATAAATACTGTTGGTATATTTTTCGTTTCGTTGATCTCAGCCCAACAAAGGTTTTCAAGACGAGTATTAAAATTGAACGTAGCTAGCAGCACGGCATGTCTACATAAATACCATCTTTATTCTTTTGAAGTAAAGCAGCGTTTATTCTTTTTCTTTTGAAGCAAGCAAAGTTTCAAAATTGAAAGCTTTTTCCCACGAATCATTGAATCACCGAGGCAGAAATGTAAAAAAGAGCGATCCCGCATTAACATAAACCTTCGACAGCTTGTAGAAGCAGCGCTTGCTCAAATCATTATTTAAAAGCGACATTCCTACAAGCGATAGTTCGATCTAAACTTAATTTGACCTTTTAAGTATTAGGAAATTATCGATTTTTTTTAGAGAATTTACTTTTTGTTTGGTAAATGTTATAACTGATGACATTGTATTAAAAAAAAAACAACGTTCCAATGCATTATTCAGTCATATTCATTTTGCTAACTAGAACATAATTGCAATTGCAAATGCATTTTATTTATCAAGTTGCCTCGGCCAGGAGACAGCGAAGGGATCTTTCGGTGTTCGAGGCAAGTTGCCACCTGCCTACAACACACGGTGGAGGCTTCACACTGTCCCTTTAATTGCTGAACGTCAAGCAGGGAAGCTGTGAATACCGATTTTTAGTCTTTGGTTTGATCCGACCGGGAATCGAATCGTAGTCTACCGTTTCAGTAGCAGACATTCTATCCACTCGACCACTGATCGGTAAAGTTGTTTAGTTTAGTTTTGCTGTTCTTCACAAATTCTGCAGGCTACTTGCTTGTTTTTGAGTTTTTTTCTCTCACTTTGTGCGTGCTGTAAATGTTACAGCAAAAAAATAAAATTCACTTTGACTTTTCGAACATCGAAGTTGTTAAGTGTTTGACTCAAATTTCATAAAACCGAAGCCAAAGTTTTGTAAATGTTAATATAATTTTTCTCGAACTGGTAAAGCTCAAACGTTTGCAGTTGGCGATGAACTGAAACTCATAAATTCAGAGATAAATGTGACACTATTGTAATATTCTAAAGTTGTACTCCGCATTGAACTTATCTTTTACGTGCACGCATTTTTCAGATCGCTGTGAAATCGCTACAATACTTGTTAAAAAAATGTAATCAACAACCTAAATTTATCCTTCTGGCATATGATTGTATACCTCCGGAGCTGGAAGACGGAAGCCTTCATTTACAGCCAGAAGAATTTGTTGATTAGTTAGATTCCAGTATGGTTTCTCTGCATACGTCATCACTTCCCATGCAAATACACCAAAACTCCACACGTCCGATGCCTGCAACAAAAATGAAAACCATTTAAAAAACCAATTTAAATTTCTTCTATTTGTAACTCTTTTTTGAAACTTACGATATTGCAATGTATAGTCCGCTTTCGGATATGTCATGCCTCGTAGCTATTGAACTGGTAAACAGAAGTCTTGCTTTTGTCACTACCCACTATTCCGGGGAGTTGGGAGGACAACAGTGCAACATTGAACACTAGAACAAGCAAACATCGCAGACTTTTATCACTTCGGGTACCTGGTAAAGTTCTAAGCGATTCCTACATATCCTTAATGTACAGCAAGTACGTCATCATGTTCGTAATAGCCCTTTGTCTTTAACTAGTTGACAAAGGTACCTGAGAATAACGGTTATAGGCAACGGCTTCAGGAGCAGTCCATCGAATTGCGATTTTGCCTCCTTGGTAGGTCGGGCTGGATTCGTCCGCAAAACCCTCGCCTTCGATTCGCCGAGTTAAACCGAAGTCTGCAACTTTGCACTCAAGCTCCTCATTTATCAGAACATTTCGAGCCGCCAAATCTCTAAAAGAAAAACAAAATTGATATTCATTTACGAAACTAGCTTAGCAAAAACAGCGAAGTAAACAGCTGCCCGCATGTCTACCACTTACAGTGACGGCTTCAAAAAACCTTTATTTTAATCTTGAACTTTAATCTGGAACGCTGTGCACAGCGGTTTTAAAGTTGTTTGGTTTCATCCAACACAGAACCGAATCAACACTTCAGGAATGACAATATGAGATCATTACAAAAAAGCTAGCTACCGCGCGACAGGCACCAACAAATTCAGCAAAATCAAGAGCCATCTAACTAAATATCTATTTGCAAATTCTTGACCAGCTTTGCTAAAACCGAGTATGAATCATCTCTAACCTGTGAATGAAATTTAATCCGTTTAAATATTCCATTCCTTTGGCCACTCCTTCCATCATCCGAACTAAGACTAGTGGAGGAAATGCACGGCCGGCCTCACGATGGCGCTGTAAGAATGCAGCCAAACAACCGTTTTTCATCAGTTCGGTAACAATCATAAAAGGACGCGACCCCGTCACTACAGCTTCGAGTTTGACAATGTTCGGGTGCTGGAAAGTTGCCAATGCGTTCGCTTCCCGCAAAAAATCGAACTAAAATACATTTCATGAATAAAACTTGTTCAATCTAAACTGCAGTTAAAGCTACAAAAATCTGAGGTTTTCCAAAAAGCATAAAAATTGAAAAAGAAAATCAAAAAAATTCAAGGAAAATCACAATAACAACATTATTAAACTTAGTCTAACTAAATAAAGAAAATTGTTGCTCACTTGTTCGTGTGGTTGACATTGTGCACGCAACTGCTTCACCGCCACATCAATCCTTTGATCAATCCCACATCCGTTAGCATCTAAAACAGTAAACCGTAAACTTGCCTATATAGATAACAAGCAGTGCATCCCGAGTGTTTTTCGTCAGCAAAACTATCATAGGATTACACCAAACTTCTGGTCGGCACAAACACCAACGCTCAAAACCTGCTGCTGGTTGTGTATTGCCCAGATTTCAAAATGGTCAAAAGACACCATCAATTAAAATTGCAACGTCTGCCGTTACTTCATGTTATGAATATTGGATTAGGGAAAAAACGCACCATTGCGGTTAATTCTTTTCTAATTGCAAATATAGAATACTGTTGAAAAACACAGTATTTTGAAAATAAACGAAAGTTCGAACAAATAGCTTGATTAGTGCGATATTTTCTTTTTAAGAAAACACCGAAACATAAAACCGAAAAGCGCATGAAAAGCGGGATTGATTATTAACTTTCCCAAATGGATTTAGACTTCCATTAAAATAGTATATCCTATCAGTCATCGAAGATCGATTAAAAGCGTTTAGAGTGCATTATATCGATCGCTTTCGCCACATTCCAGTACCTTTTTTCACTAAAACGCCTTGATAAACTTCTCCAAACTCTCCGCAACCGATAACACAAGAGGTCGTCACTAATTCCGGCCTCGTCTCGCACTCAAAGTTCGATTGAGAGGTTCGAAGAAAAAAGGGATCGACATAAGTGCGTTGTTCAACTGAAATTTGATTTAAAAATTAGAGATAATTTATGACATCTTTAGCTTCTTCTTATGGATAATTTATAGGTGGCCCACGACACTTCTGATTCCCAAAACGGTAAATACGGGTTGGATTCCCGGTCGGGTCAAACCAAAGTCTATGAAAATTGGAATTCTCAGCTTCCCTGCTTGACGTTCAGCACTAAAAAGAGACAGTGTGAAGCCTTCACCGAGTAAAAAAGACAGGTGGCAGATGGCCGCTTTGACTCGAAGACCGTAAAGATCCTTTCGCTGTATCCTGTCCAATGCAACTTGGTAAATAAAAAGGCAAAACAAAAAAAGAAATTGTGAAAACTGAATCATCTTGAATGTAAAGATGGCTGCTCTTATTTCTATTAAAAGGATATAGAATTTGTAATGAATATCTTTCGGTAGCTTTTATGCTCCTTATTCATGAAAATGATTTTTGTTCCATCGACAAACAATTAGTCAAATACAATAGACATAGAATTACCAGGAATCTCATTATCAGAACTATCCGTGTCGCTGTCTCTTTGTTCGACTTGAACTGGAGCGTTTGTTTTTATCTTATTCTTATTCCACAAGAGGACAATTGCAATTAGAATCTGAAACAGATAGCAGGGAAATATTAAAATGAACTTCACAATTCGTAGCGTTTGCCTTACTGCCTAAATCTGTGGTCAGTGGTCACTGTTCAAGATTTTATTTCACCACTAAAAAGACTTTATAGACAGGAACAACTCCTCGCTACATTCATTGTACTAAAAATACTGAGCTAAGAACTGGGTTTCAGTCGAGTAAATGTCAATCAAAAGCGAATGATTCATAAAATATGACATAGCTTATAGTACAACTAATAACTATCCTATGCAATACAATGAAATATCAAAAACTTACCACGACAATAACGACTAAGACAACAGAAAGTGTTACATAATTGCGCATGGAATCCTTGAAATGGGCTGGTTCGGTGGAAGATCCTAGATTTCCAGACGTTAAGCGAAAATACATAGGTTTGCTAAAATTTCCATAACCTGAAAACACAATGTTGATCTGAAATTAATCCAACCAATGGCTTCAATAATTAAAACAGTAGTCAGGGTTCCATTCCTAGTTGAGTCAAGCCTAAACTCAAACTAGGTATTTAGGGCTCTTCCTTGTTTGAATTTTAGCAAATAATGGGTAGGATGCAGCTTAAATCCGAGACCGCAAGGTACCTTTGCCGTCTTCTGACCAACAGTACTTTGGCAACAAAGTTCAAATCACAATTCCGACAAAAAGGCATAAGACAATCATGCGAGCACGTTAAAATATCATCGCAATTTGTAGAGGTAGAATTTTTAGCGGAACTATAGGAATGCTAAAGCGTTTAAAAGTGTTTCTACTTTAAACGTAATTCTTTACGAATCAAGTCAACTGACCGCCAGCAGTAGGGTTAGCTGCGGTCAATAGGTACACAGTCAGTTTGTTCGACGTCAGTTGTCGCGGACCCATTTTGGAAGTACGCTACTCACAATACTTTCTTCATATTGGTTCTGAAGCGAATGGATAGTTACAAGCTTATTTCGAAGACACGTGATAACAAACCAAAATTTTTTTGATCAATAATTTCGTCTTTGTTTGGTGTAGCATCTTATCGATCACCTGCTGTATTCTTTGCTCGAACAACAACTTCGTAAGAAATTCCACTGCGAAGTCCATCCAACACAGTCGAAGTATCAGCCACTGTCTTCGAATACGGAAAAGTATCTGCGAGAAGCCTAGGCGATGCCGCAGAGACGTTTTTGCCCATGCTTACGGGATACCACTGCAACTGAAAATTAAAAGTTGAAACGCAAGATTGCCACAGAAACTGCAAAATTAAGCTACAGGACTTTCCAAAACTTTTTTTGGTCATTTTTCAGGACTTTTCCAGGTATGTTTGAAGCTATTTTTACAGGACTTACAATTTAGTTTTCAGCATTACTCTTTCATTTACCTACTTTTTTGTACTTATTATTACAGAAAAATTTCGATGTAAAGCATTTGCATTACTAGTTACTGACTACTAGCAGTAAAATTACTCGCATTGCAATAAATTACTGTCCCGGTGAAGCACAAGAAAATCTTCCAGATATTTTCAAGAAATTTTTAACAAAATTCAAGAACTTTCCAGAAAAGCAAAAAAAAGGACTTTTCTAGGATGTAGCAACCCTGTAAAACAAACTTTTCTACTTTCAGGATCAATCAATGCGAATATATCAAAGACACTGACACAACACGGCTTAAAATAAAATTGCATTTGCTTACTTCGTAAGTAACAGAGTGGTCTATTCTATCGTTGATAGAATACGGCATGGACCAGGCAATAGTGGCAGAAGTACGATTTTTCCTCATTACATGAACATTGATTACTTCAGAGGGCAAAAAATTGCGGACATCATGATTCACAACTGCAGCACTTGTCGAAATCAATGTTCTCATCTATGAAACAATTACAATCTATTGTAATTTGAGTTTCACAGTACCACACTAATTTTTTCTACATTTTGAACACTTTGTAAGCGCAAATTATGTGAAAGAGGCGACAGCATAAATAAAAATCATTATAATTAACTACAAATAGCCCCAATTTGTTATTTCGTTGAAAAAATGTTTCGAAATTGGATTATTTAGAGCAATGTACTACGACTCACCTACAAGAGAAAGTTCGCACTTATGAAATAGAAATAGCGCACAATTTGCTGTCAAACTAGTTCACGGTAATTACCTGCTCATTAAGTAAATCAATATTTAATGAAGTTGAGTTATTCCTTGAATTACTTCCTATATTTCCCATAAAAGAATAAAACTCAGTTTGATACTCCATCGAAACTGCATTTAGCGCTAGCACAATAAATCGATACGAAGTTTGTGCCTCTAAGTTGCGAATGGCTACGAACGGATACAGATTTTCGCATTGCTGTGGTAAATAGGAGAGGCCATTACATGATAACTCGTCAACTGTCAGAAGAGAAAGATTTCCAAACATGCAGCTCTGATCGATACTGCTGAGCACGTCAAAATCTGAAAAACACAAGTAGAAACGGTAAATTAAAAAAAATTAAAAAGTAAAATAGTTGCGGCTTTGTCAAGCGTAGGCCAAAATTTTAACTTTGCTTTTTACCTGACTTATTTGTTTCTTTTCAAAAACCGCTACTGATGTGATTGAATAATCCAATCAAAATACAAACATACAGCATAAACCACAATCAAAACAGTGAAGGAAAACCCGATAAACTTAACCGCAAAACAAAACAATTAAAAAAGAATTCGGCTGTAGTGACACTACTTTCACCCTGGAAAACCCACCAAGCACGTAGGTCAGAGCTGTTCAACCCGTGGCCCGCGAAGCTCTGTTGTGTGGCCTGCGAGGTCGTTTTGCACGATTGATTTCCTCATGGAAAGGCTTACTTTGCATTTTCTGGCACATAAAAAGAGCTAAACCAAAACCTTCTTATCAGTTCGGATTTGCGGCGAAGACCTTTTTTTTGGTCTTCACCTTCTGTACCGACAGATTCCCATAATACTGACGGAAATTAGCACCGATTTGCGGCGAAGACCTTTTTTTTTTTTTTTTTTGGTCTTCACTTACTTTTGGGGAGAGATACCCAAAATACTGGCCAAAGTGAGCACCATTTTGTACAACAAACTTGCAATTATTTTTACTCTTGGCAAAAATGCAGTTGTCCGCAATAACTTTTCTCCCGTAAATGTGGCCCGTACCAGTAAAAAGGTTGGGCAGCCCTGTCGTAGGTGAAAGCTGCTAGAAAATCAGGCCAAATTAGAAGAAAATGCTAACTTTACTTGATATTAGCTAGCGCCACAAAGCAAAAACTCATCAAATCAAGTCCCACTGGTATTTTTTTCAAAATATTCAAATTCAATCAGTGGTCGAATAAATAGAGAGCATCTGCTACTGAAACCGTAGACTAGGGTTATATTCCCGGTCAATTCAAACCAAAGACCACAAAAATTGATATTCACAGCTTTCCTGCTTGACATTCAGCATTAAAAAAGGGACAGCCTTCGCCGTGCGTGATGAGACAGGTAGGCAGCTGGACCAGACGACCTAAAGATCCCTGGCCAAGATAACTTAGTAAATAAAGATGTAATTACAATTACAAAACTTACGATTGTTGTTAGGTGAGCAAGATTGGCACAGTATACAGTATTTCACTTGTTTGCACTGTCCATTGTCCACAGGTGACGACCAACTCAATTCCAGCGTGCCTAAACATAAAAAAAAATTGTAGCAGTATTCATTTCGGTTTGTACGAATACAGTTTAAAACACATCCGACAAAATGGAAACATGCTAAGCTCTTTTTATTGCAGCGAACG
Source organism: Trididemnum nubilum (assembly GCA_963965965.1). Lineage (NCBI taxonomy): Eukaryota > Metazoa > Chordata > Ascidiacea > Aplousobranchia > Didemnidae > Trididemnum > Trididemnum nubilum. Next base: position 14,469,692 of record OZ014482.1, on the reverse strand, counting down.
CCTTGGGTTTGATTCCGAGCCGGGTCAAATTTTTAAAAATTGACTTTCACAGTTTTAACATTAAAAATGAGTGTGGACTTGAGCAGCTTGTAGTAAGCCATTAAGCATTTTCATGCGCTATTTAATTGCATGCAGAAATAATTCGGAGATGATTTAAAGTCACTTTGGACACAGGACAGACTGATTGCACAGCTTTACCATTACGCTACTGCACAAGAACATACTCGAAGAATGTTGTTCAACAGTGATATTTAGATTCATCGGCGGTGACGGTAATTTGGCACATAATTCACAATCAACAGTGGAACTCATTGGAAGATATGTTTGATTTTGAAACGCGCATTGGCACTGAGTCGAGCCGTTTTTTATTGTATATGAGTTTAAGGGACAGGGTGTACATTTTTCATTTCCAGCTGACGACCTAAAAACACGCGAAAAGTGTGAGATCATGACACAAAAGAGAATAAACTGTTGGCTAACTTTGTAAGTGGTAAACGATGGGGAAAATACATACAGCCAGCCCGTTTTTCATCTAACTGCAAATAGATACTACTGACTTTTCATTAAACGAGCATAAACCGGTTCACTTTTTCAAGGAGAGCAACATTCAGTAACCCAATGTTTTTGGTCAGCCAACTACGGAGTGCATCTCTCTTCTCGCAGTAACCCCACAGTACTTGATAGAGCACTATATAAGTTTCCTTTGGCCACAAATTGAAAAACACTTACTTAAAATAATTTAATGGACATTTAACACATGCTGAGTGGAACTGATCGGGTTCAAATCCAGCATCACACAAACATGTCCCTGTTCTAATATTCCAATCGCCGGAGCTTGTGCAGTGATACAAGGGCGAGGTTTGGTTGGCAGTGAGATGAGATAACGAAAAACGAGAGTTGGTAACACATTTTCCATCAACCTAAAATATGAGCAGTATATTATGAAGAGTAATGACAGCAGTGTTGCAGCGTATCTTTGCAAGCGCTTACAAAATTATCATCATAAGCAAAGACAACAAACCGTAGGCAATATTTTACAGGCCTCAGTCGACATTTTAAAATAAATATCAGCTACTAGGTTAAATGGTACCAGATTCATTTTTGAAGCGGGGGCTCAAGGGTTTAGTTTCAGTACAAGTCAAATAAAACAGAGAAGTGTTGCTAACAGCTTGTAATCTTTCAGACATTTCTTTGAAAGGAGATCACTTACTCACTCAAACTGCAAAAATTTAAGGTGGAGATTAGGCACTGTCAACTCGTCACACACTTCAGCATACAGACATTTGATTTTTTTGACATTATACCGGACTGTATATATTTTATTTGACTTAAGAAATTTTGGTCGAAATTGTACATCAAAATCATTGATATAATCCAATACCACAACATAATGTTAGAAAAAACACAGCATCAGAATGCTTATAAATAAATTAAGCTTACTGGGATTAAAGACGTATCGTAAGGACCAGCAATGGTTCTTTCAAAATAAGCAAGATGATTAACAACTTCATTGCAAACTTTGTAAAAAATACGAACAGATGCGAGAGCGATACATGCACCTTCATCAACAAAAGCAATATAAAATTTTGGATAGAGGTTGGATTTCTTCGCGACAAAATTTCCATTTTGCTTAACAAGGGAAATGCTCACAGTCTCAGTATTGATAGGTTCTGGATCCCACTGAGGATTAAACTTTGACTAAACGAAAACAAATGTTAAATGAAACGAATGATAGCATAAGCATTTATAACTGGGTAATATACATTGCCAACAAAAAAACATAAAATGCTCAGAATAAGTTTAAACCTTTAACATAAAAGTAATTGCAAATGCTTGTCACAGACTAACAATCTAACATACAGTATACAAATGAGGAGTAAAATCGACTAACTAATCATTTACCATCAACTAGTTCAGCATACTGTAAAAAAGACTGCCAGATTAATCTACATTAAAATTATTATTGAGCAAATATTTACAAGTCAAACGATCAGTTGGTCGAGCAATATTGCATTTCTTTCAGGAATGGAAGGTGTGAAGTTCAAATTTTAGGTTGGCCAAACTGAACACAGTGTTGCTAATGATTTGCCATTGCTGCAGCATTTTCAACGACCTGGGTTGCTTGCAAGTGTGATGACTCAGAAATGGGCCCCTGCCAACGCGTTTACATAATACAGCAAGTAAAGTATAATGAAAATTTTAACTTGCAAATACAAACTCAAAGACCACAAGCAAAAAATTGCTGAAGAAAAAAAATTATCTTTTGCTCTAAAATAAAAATTCAACTAACTTCAGCAGCAACTGTATCTATGGATTGATAATACTGCTCATTTAAGTGATCGTCTTCATTAAAAGCTTCATTCAAAAAACGACAATAAACTTTAAAGGTCTCTCTGCACCTAGTGTCCTTCAAATCAGAACATTCTCGCATCCAAAATTTCAACTCAACATAAACACGAGATACATCTAAAAAACAACGTAAACCACTGTTTAAAACAAAACAGTTTTAACTTATAACACACAGCATTTGATATTAACTCGTGACACTTAGTCAGAACAGGAAACTGATATTTGATCCTCCAATAAATCGCTAACTGCTCATTAATATGTTAATTGATTGTATTTCTCAATCACTGTAGGGGCAGCTGCTTTGAAGTTTGTCCCTTGGTCACCAGTAAACAGAAGACTATTCTGGTTGGATTAAGGAGCTATAAAGGACACAGAGTATTTCTCATGGAAATATTAGAAGTTTTAATCTATAGTTGAAATCATGTTGTGAGCAAGACCCATGACGACAATAATCTATTATATTCAAGCTAACTCTTGCTTGAAAATATCAACAAGTGCTTAAAAATTCACATTATTCAGGTAAATCAAAAAACATAAATACTTGAAATTCTACAGCTTGATATTTAAACAAATTTAACTTCATGAATCATAATTGTAAACAATTTTATTTCATTAAAAGCTATCAGAGTACTGATACTGCACCACACGCATCTAACGATGCTCTTTTTCATATCAGCAAATTGAGGTTTCAGTACAACATCGTTTTAATGCTTTCCTCAAATGCCATCAAAAATGAGCATAACTTCATAAAATTTTTCAATTGCATACATACCTTCCACTTCAACAAGAGGTGAACGCAACCAACTTTGAACTTTCAGCTGCAATACATTGTTTTCTTTTGGGCATATTTGATAACCACGCAGGGTAGCATTTTGATGAGTGAAACTAAGTTCTTCCCACTACAAAATTGCATTTCAAAATTTACTATAACATCGAAATATATAGGAATCCATTTTGAACTAAAGCCAATATTGGGGACAGTACAGAAATTTTGAAAAAATACTTATTTCAACACAATTATGTATTATCAAGCCAACACTACATTTTTTCAACAATTTTTGAAAACTATTTTAGTATTCCATTTTAAAAATTTGAAGTGTATACCATTTAAGAGGCATTATGCTGTATATGCAGAGTAGAATGTAAACACTAGTACTTCATAGCTATAATAAACTGATAGACAGAGATGCAAACTCAAATTTGAACTAAAAAACAATTAAACTTTGTGCTGAAGTTAAACTTGAAAACTTCTTTTTTTTTCAATTAAATTTAAAAACAATTTTTTTGTTAGTTCTATTTCTTTAATACAAGAAAAAAAAGTTATGAAACCAGCTAAAGAATAAAACATAACAAAAAGCTAGAGCAATCAATATCGAGAAAATCTAATTATCCATCCCAGAAATTCTGAATAACATTAACGTTAAATCAAATCTGTTTAAGAAAAAGGCTTGGCGCATGTTCTAAGCATGCACACTAGAGCTTTGATGCAGCTGTTCAATAGCAATTAAGCTATTTCCAAAATCTAATCTTAAGCTATTCCCCAAAATCTAACCTAACCCTGATCAAAATAAAAATTTCCGATTACCAAGAAGAACGAGTTAGGTTAGCGAAAATATTTATTTAAAGAAAAGGCTGTGCACACGTTCTGTGCACCAATTTACTTTGTCTGTTTAAAGTAAAAAGCCTTTTCTACAGAAAATTATCACAAAAAGAAATGCTAAAATCGGATTAAGCAAACAAACATACTAGCACTATAAAAATTTTGCAAATATCATGATAAAATTAATTTTTGGTAGTTTTATCTAACATAATCTGTTTATCTAAAATATAGTCAATGTAACAGTATTTGTTTTGTTGTTAGATGCAAACACAGACCTAAATATGATATATATCCTTATTTTTTCAGTTATCGGATCATTTCAGTTTGGAATTTGTTACCTGAGTCTATTATTACGACTTCAACATTAGCTACTTTCAAAACACATCTTAGGAAATTTGATTTGCATGATATTTGCCATTTGACTTACTGATGTCCATAACTTTCAGCACTATAACTGAATTGCACTTTTTTACCAGTATTTATATCTGATATGTTTTTTTTGTGTGTGTGTTTTTATTGAGCAGTACCTTTGCAAATAAGTCTACTTTTTACTTTTTTTCTTTCTTCTTCACTTGTTAGTGTGCTTGGGTGTAGGCCCAGCACCATAGTGTCATACTTAATAAATTAATAAATACAGCGTGGCCCACAAGTAGGTAACCAGCAATCCCAATATAAATCAATTAAATTTGCATTTTGCGTTCGAAGCAGTACATCCCAAAGCACTTCAGATTACATGCTAAGTACCAGGAACTGAAATATGACTTGAAATGAAGTATATACCTCTAAAGCCGCATTTACACGGGCGACTTTTTTGCGTGCGATTTTTTGATAAAAATGGATCTGGCAAAGTTGCATTTACTCAACGGCGGTTTTGATCATGATAACTGGGACCTTACTGATGGAACTAATTGTCTTAAGTTGGTTTCATACCAATATTGTTATAATTGAAAACTTTAGAAGAGAATCGGTGCTGCGATAAAAAATCGCAGTTAGATCAGTTCCGATTTTGTTTTAAAAAGGTTTAGAATATCACTATCGAAATGGAAACAACTTGAGACAGTCATTTTCAGCAGTAAGGTAACTTTCATCACAATGAGAACCATTATTGAATAGATGCAACTTTGCTACATCCATTTTTATCAAAAAATCGCACGCAAAAAAGTCGCCCGTGTAAATGCGGCTTAACAAAAAATTCTTGTAACACTTTCGAGCATCAACTGCATACCTACTTATGGACCACCCTGTAAATAAATATACCTATTCAATATATTGAATATGCACAGATACTATACAATCTCATGCTTAAAAAAATAGGGATAGGGCATACAAGTGCAACAAAAAAATATTAAGTAAATAAACAGGTACTGGTATCGCATAATATTGTTATCTTACCCCAGCAACAGAAGAGTTTGTTTCTGCTTCATTAATGTAAGTCTTAACCATCCAACCTTCAAGATTAGAAGTTGCAATGGCTGTGTTCAAAATGTTTACTGCAAAATATATTATGAACACAGAAACATCATTAATTGTAGAATACAACTCTGAACTGTATTGAAATGCAGCTATGCCACACATCAACTTTACAGTTCAAGCAGATCATACCGTATGTGGTACTACTCAACTGTTAAGTTTCTTCTTAGGCTACTTAAACTGTTAAAGTATAACTGTTCACTTATTGTGTAAGCAGTTAAACAATGAAGAGTTGCAGACTCAGTTTGAAAGTTTACCTGTGATACACTACACAACAGCAATTTTCATATATATACCTGTTAAAAGAAAAGTTTACCAACCTTCATAAGAAGTTGCATATGGAATTACAAAAACAACAAGTAGAATTCTATGGCAATCCATAATTTATCACTTCTGATGTCAATAGATTTTGAGAAACTTGATATTGCTGAGTTTGTACCCATCATCCATAGACTTCTTGCAATAAATACTCAGAATTTATTTTAAAGAAAATCATATCAGAGATATGGACCACCTCTGACACACTACCGGTATTTTTATACAACTTGGTAGCCAACTAACCCAATATCTGAGTATGAATACACCTCTGACCTGTAAATAAGTGAATCCATATTAGCTTATCCTACCAGTAATTAAAACTGAAGTTAATGGTTTACACTACAGGATCAGGGATAGGCACATAGTAATACAGATAGGCCTATGTCAGTATACCGAAGAAGTTTGTTTTTTTCTAAGTTTTTTAGTAGAAAGTGGCTAGGGTACGTTACATAATGCCCACAAAAAGCACTGAAGTGAATATATAAAAGAGTAGAGTGGGCACTCATTTACTCTTTTTTTATTTTTTAAATTAGGCAAAGGCTGCTGCGGGAGTCGTTAAGTATGAGCTGTCACTTTATTTTTAGCAGCTCTGAGATTCGTGTATGAGCGCGTGTGCATTCTCTCTTTCTCTACGATCTAAGCTATTCCCAGATCTAGCCCAAACCCTAATGAAAGCATGCATGAGAGGAGCAAGAGTGCGCACACGCTCATACAGGAGTTGCAGAGATTCCAAAATAAAGCTGACGGCTTATTCCAACGACACCCAAATTTACAAGTTAAAGAGAATAAAACTAAAATGAGAAATATTCATCTACTGTACTGAACGCTTTTTTCATTTAATTTTTTAAGGGTTAAGATTAGGGTTTGAGTTAGGTTTGGGGGTAGGAGTTTAACTTTGGGTTAGAATCAATAAAAAAACTAGCCTACATACCCTGTGCGGTACCACAAAATTTCCAGTGAAATAGGCTAGTCTCAACAGTCCTACTCCTAGTCTTCCTAAGTAATAATTAATAGGCTACTATCAAACAAGGTATCGCTACTAGGACTGTGACTTTGCATCTAGAGTAGCTAACACTGACAATAATAAGTTTCGTATTAGTAACTGACTACTGCTTATACCCTAACACCTCATTCATTGGGTAACGTCTAAAACACCAAAATTTATCCTCCACTACAGTATGCTTGCCTTTTTTCTTTCAAATTTCACAGCCATTTATAATCAAGTTTTTGTCCAGTGACGTCACCATTTGAAACAATATAATACTTCGACCATTACAACGCGCATGCTTATTCTACACTGGAGGCGAAAGTTGTTTTCGTAATTCGCGCTACTGCGATAAAGCGATGTCAGCTGTTGGTCAATCGCTACGGGTGTCATAGGCTACTCATAATGAAATATCCAGAAAGTTCATTAATTTTCCCTGTCCGTTAGGTCCTGTGTAAGGAATTTCTCTGTCTTATAGATAAGAGTTTCCAGATAACAAGCAGTGAAAAAAGTTGTTGAGTAGACTTCGTATTATCAAAAAGCAGGTTTAAGTTATTGTATATAGAAGCTACAAAACATCAAAAAATTTTTTGAAATTATACACCGCATTGACCAACCTTAATTTTGGTTATATCCCTTGATCATGTCATGTACTATGATTATTGTATGATCTAAATTTCGGAGTTGCGAATTCAAAGGCAATGACAGTTAGTTACTGAGAAGTTTTATTTGAGAAAAAAAAGTATAGTTCGACACGGTTTGAAAATAAATCACAATCAAATCTTTCATTGTGCTCCTTGCATTACGACGAAGCTTGTAACGAGTTGGTGGAGCTCATCGCCGCGCCATTGCGCCTGAGCAACACAGCTCTTGTCGAAGAAATGTTGCAGCGGGGGCGAGCCATTGGCAACACTGTGTCCGATTTGACGGCCCGAGATTTGAATCTTTGACCCTCCGCTCCAGAGACGAACGCGTTACCGCTCGACCAACTGGCCGCTTTTGTTACAAATTTTATTTTTAAGATTTTTTGGCAAAATATTCTTTCCAACTGTATCAAAATTAAACGGTTTATGCGTAAAAAAAACCTGGTATGAGACCAAAATATGTAATTGGTTTGTCATTGCAAAGATCTCAGCATAGACATAGCCAGAAATTAAAATTTAGAGCGGTCCAAAAGCGAAACATGCTAAGTCATGGTTAGTGGTCATATTGTTTCAGCTGATAAGCTTGCTAATTTTTCTCACCGTTTAGCCAAAATTTTAAAATAAAGAGCAATTGCCTAGCGGGGTCTTATAAGAACGGATTTCTGAGCGCTCGAGATAGTAATGTTTTAATAGCTTCTGCTGTAAAGTATCAACCTTTTTATAATTGTAAGTACCGAGGTCGAAGCCTAAGCAATGGCAGAATTTTCTTTAACAAACTCGTTTTTATATGACTTGGCTCCAAAATTCTGCGTAGCAAAACGTTTTTAAGACTGCAAAATAACAAATCCTGTGAAAATATTGTGGTTATAAATATCACATTAAAATAATCTTCATTAACATAGCAACGATAGGTCTATTCTGAATAAAGGATATGCATTATAGCATCAGTTTTAAAAGGTCTACAAATTACAATACAATATTATGGGCTACTTTATTTGAGAAAATAATTACAGTATGATTATCTAACCTGTTTACTTTTTCGGGGAATAATTTTTTGTCGCAGAGAGAAAAACTAATTGTTGGAACTGGGAACTTTGTTGATGCTAGTAAATGCTGTGTATATCAATATATGCTCCTTCAGGTTTTTTAAAAATATGCAATAAAGTCCCCAAGTTTTTGAGAAATTTTGTTACTGTTAAAATACTGCTATTTGGTGCAGTAGACGTAGATGACCGCATGGTCTTTCACTGCTTCCTGCCTGCGAACTTTTAACGTATGATAAAATCAACTAAACTTGACTTGACTATAGATTCAAAAATGAATTGGTATCATAGGCGTAGCCAAGATTTTTGATTACGGGGGGGGGCAAAGCACAAATAACTAGCAATGACGTCATAAGAAATTTTCAAAAGAGGAACTTTTTATGGAGAGCTGAGCTGATATGAGCGGAGTGAAGAGCTGATATTGACCAATTCAGGTGAAGGCCAAAAAGAAATAAGGTCTTCACGTACTTGAAAGAGTTAGAGGTCAAAAAAAACAAGGTCGAGAGAAACAAAAAATTAAACTGAAGAAAGAATTGGTGTTTTGGCCAAAATTATATAATTGGTGGCATTTTGATTGGAGGGCGGCCCGGGCCCTCTGGGCCCCCCTGGCTACACTTATGGTTGGTAGACTACATGATTTATCTTTAAACTGGTAAAGCTCGGAGCTGGCCCTACCAATAAAACACAAACTTTTAAAAAGGCTTTTTTGCAAATGTTGGTTTATTGAAAAATAACTTTTCGTCATGCATTTCACAAAAAATTACAACACATTCAATTTTCAAACGTTCGATATGAATAGCCAAAGTAGAAGTGGAAGCGGTACCCTTTTACTGCTTTCAGCTTCAGCTTCCACATCTCTGTGTGGAATTGCTAGTTAAAAAGGTTTAAGAGTTTCCCAACGGCACAAGTAATCCAATGACCAATTTAAATTTGATTCCGATATGAATTTTGCAAGTATGTTTTTATCTAAACGAATTGTTAGCATTATCGTATTTTTATTATAAAAAATCAGAGAGTTAATTCAAGCGAACTATCTATTGACTAGTGGCAGTCAAAGTTGTTCTAATCAATACAGTAGCCAACGGTTTCTAAAGTGATACCGGTATCGAGCGAAATTTTACTTCCATTCGGGGATAATTATTTCAACAAGACATAGCATAAGTTGCTAGTAAAAAGACTACCCCGTAATAACAATGTTTTCCCAAGGACAAACTTGGTTTTCTTCTGTGGAAGAAGCTTTTTCCTACATTAACGATACAGAGCGTCAGTACAATGTCAAATTCACAACCAAACGAACTCGTAAAATGGGTAAGCGTTTTCGATATAGCAGTAGCTATTTGGACAAATTTGGAAAGACTCAACTTTTATGTATAATGCTACTGTACTTTTTAAAATGTGTCTTCGTTTGGCTCGCAGGCTGGTCTTAGCCTAGTGGCCAGTAAAACCGTCCTTGAGTGGAAATGCGTGCTAATATTATTTTAATAACAACCAATAAAATAATGACATTTTATTATTACATATTTTCAGATCTATTCAGGAAGCAAGTAAAAGTGTTTTGGAAAGATGACGGAACTCCATACATCATTGTGCAAAATACTCTTCTGCAATTATCAGTGTCAGAAGCGTCCGAGGTAATTTTTGGCTATTCATGGGACCAATAAAAGATTACGATCTTTGTTATCGCCGCAAACATACCAATTGCTAGACCTTAGTTCATCTTATTTACTGTAGATCGATATATCGATTGAGTAATTTATACCGGCCAGTTAGTCGGGTGGTAACACATTGGTCTCTTTAGCGGAAGGTTTGAGATTAACATCTCGGGCCGGTCAAATTGGACACAGCGTTGCCAATAGCTCGCCACCACAATGACATTTCTTCCAAGGGACCTGTGTTGCTCGGGCGCAATGACATGGAGTTGGGCTACGCAAACTCGTTACAGGCTTCGTCGTAACATAGCGAGTATAATAAAAGATGTGATTGATTAATCTATATTTATCCTCCACTCGCCCGAAGAAGTGACGGTGACGCTTTTACCTGAGGCGAATCGTCCCCACCCGCTTTTGTGTTGACCGTAAAATTAAAATAATTTTTAGGTCGCCAATTATGCTCGTACTGATTAATAAATAATGAATACCGGTACACAGGAGTAAAATATTACAGTGGAATATAAAATTGTTTAACTATTGATTAGAGGCTTACTTAGAGACGGTAAGAGCTGTCGCCAGGGCAAGTGAACTGTGGAAGCACAGAACCAAAATTAAGGGTACTCATATTGAGCGACTGACAACTTGTAAACTTTAAACATGGCAATCTTAATATCATTTGTTGATGTTCCTTTGCTTGCCGTTTGTAAACTGAAAAATTCCGGTTGTAGTATATAAAATCAAGATCATTTTTAGAGGAAGAGCAACCAACATAAGGTAATATAAATTTTCGTTTTCCAATAATGATGTGCCTATAAACTGATATTTTACAGAATTTTTCCCAGGATTTGGACAAGGCCACTTTAACATTGGTTGAAGCTAAATGCTTTTATGACTTCAAAGTAACGGTGAGGGTTCGTTTTACGGGTATGTGTGATTTGGTGGTTTGATGTTTCTTTATCAATTTGTTTTGCATGTAATACGTACCTGAAAAGGTTCAAAATTATTAAGGTTTTTGCAAATGCGCTGGATTTTTCAAAGCTCAATTTTATACTTTCTGTGGTCGATTAAACTAAGCTTATTCGTGTTTGTATTTCTTGTTTTTTTCTGTAGTGATTGATGTGATTCTTTGTAGCGCAAATGCTTTTTATATTCTTTTTATCTTTGCTATGTGTGTTTTCTATCACTTTTTTCAATACATCTGCATCTTGCAAACAATATCGACGCTCTCAAAATTTAAGATCAAGTGAAGAAAAATTGGCCAAAAATTAAAAAGAGCCAGCCTCAGCACAAAGTTTACAGGTTCTGATAAAAAAAAAAGATCATAATACTATACACATAATTATCCTTCTTTAGGTACAGTTATTAATCAAGGTGACAACTAATATGTACGTTTTGCAAAACTTGGTTTAAGTTTGCTGTTTGCTTATTGTAACCAAGCGTTTGGTCTGTTGTCTTCTATAGCGTACATGATGTGGCCAATGATATTTTTGATCATTGTAGGATACTTCAAGGAAGAGTATGCGTGCAGTTGCAAGCAAGCAGCTTAAAGACGCTTTGCTACAAAACCTTTCTATAAAACAATCTCATGAGTGCTTTGTTAGGTTTGATCGCTTGAATGTTACTAAAGTGAGTACAGTAGATTTGCTTGAAAAAGCAAAAGTATTTGAAAAATGTACACCATTAGCATTATGTAGGCTTAGCGAGCAAATTTTGCTGTTAAACTTTTGGTATTTTCTGTTCGTGTTCATTTTGTTACAACAGTATGATCCGCACCTTTATTACGTAACACTGGGTGCGGGTTCACACGCTATAAAAACGACACCTTTGCCTTTTCGGACATGTACCTTTGTGATTTAACTATTATGAAGTTGTATGTTTATGGGTTATGTAAAATATATGGGTTGTCTGCGAATACATCCCCATCCAAACATTCCCACAATTTAAAGCGAAACCATGCTTTTGCGTTTGCAGAAAGAATCGTTTCAAGCAGAAAACGAAGAATCGATTCAAGCAGAAAACAATTTGGCTGTTAAGGTAAGTGAAATTGCATCACTCTGGTCAATTATTGTTTGAACCTTAATAAAGTTTGGCGAAAGTGATATAGGCTATAGTCGCGAAGTTTCTATTTCAGTATTTGAACAAGGTAGATTATTATTATAAGCATAGGATCTTATTGGCAACTTTAATTAGTAGCAACTTTTTAACTAATAATGATCTGAAACCTTGTCTTCTACAATCGCTTCACATAGAATTTTTCATTTACATTAATTCAGTGAAAAATTTAGGCGATGATTGATATAACATACAACGTTTTTGATTGATTTGGGATAATTCGATTGATTTCCCATTTAAGCATTTAGGTAGTAAGAATTAGCGCTTTTATTCGGGCGGGAGAAGTTGCAATGCCAAATTTTTTTTTAATTTTAACACAAGTTTTTTGGCTTACCGGTACTATTATTTGTATTCAGTGGACTTCATCGTTTGATGAAGCGATGCAAGTGCTTCAAGAGCATGAAGTTGCGACGAAAATGAAGTTTATTTACAAATATCGTTACAAACCTAAATTAGGTAACATTTCAATATTACTTGGCGATTACTTATAAATGTTATTCATTGACACAGAATACTCTCAGTGACGGCTAATGAATAAAATTTAAAGCTTTTGAGAGGTGTACTCTGTTTAGGATGTGTACTGTAGTACATGGAAACAGTGCAAGACAAGCATTCAGTCTGACCATGGTCTGATAGTCTCAGTCTTAAAAAGAAAAGGCTACAAATATAAAATAGAATAGAAACCTTTTTGATACTTGCTGCAAATATAATAATAATTGCATACCCTAAGTGATAATTTACGTTTATAGCGAGAAAATCCTTGCAATGAAATAAATATAAGTGGTTGTAATCTTGATAACACTTTTTTAGGAGAACTCGAGGCTCATATTGAGACAATACCAGGCTCAGCATAAATAGAAAATGTTTAAGAACACTGGCTGATACAAATTTTTTCAAAGCAATAATTCATTACTTTAACGTCAGTTAAATCATTTGCTTTTGATTTCAAATTTCATTCTAATCTTTGCAGAACGTAGAGTAATCATGGTGCATATTGAACTTTGCTTAAAATGATTATGTGCTACTTGAATTTTTTTTGGCAGACAACCATCACCGACGAGTACGAATTCTTTGGAACAGTGGCATTCCTTGCATTCCGGTCAAAAATATATATTTGGAATGCCACTTAGGAAAAGATCGAAATGCAGCCAAAAATCGATCTCGAAATGTAAATACAATACCATCTCACGTAAGAAAATAATGTTAATCTACAGTACAGTAAATAAACTTAAAAAGACTCTATTTGATCAATGAGTATCATACGACTTGAATATTGCTACAGTATACTTTAATTGCTTGAATGGCAATAATCTATTTGAATAACATTATTCTATTTAAATGATTTTATTTGAATAAGACACTCTTGATGATCCCGATTACAATTGAAACAGTCTGTAGTTTTAAATTTTTATATGTGACGTGTACTGTGTTATGATATCCGCTCTGGCCTGAGTGGCCAATGCTGTACAGTTGTTTTTTAAATGGTTTGAGTTCTAACTCTTTTCCACGGAATAATCATTACGGGAAGTATACACCTCCGCATTCGGTCACAATTTATTTTAGTCGGCAAGTTAGCAACTACTTGTATTAGATTGTATCTACTACTTTTATTAGATTTCGATTATTATCAACAATTTACTTTTTGTTAGATTGCAATCGCATCCGAAAAAATATTTTTCTCTTTGCTTTATAGCTAATGGATCACCATCACAAACCGGCGCGTTTGGTGGTGCAAAGTACCAAGAAAATGGGTTGCAATGCAGTTGCTCAAATTGTGGAAATGGCTCGATATCCACAATTTCAGGTGAGAATTAATTTTAGTATGAATAAACGTAATTTTTGGCTTTTACTCGCGTCGCATCGATTGAGTAACATTTTATTTTGGCCTCAGTGCTATGTTCGTTCGTTCCTGCGTATTTAGTCGGTACTGTGCGCCAATTACAACCGCAGAGCACTTTTTTGTTTTGGGTTCTGTTTGTAAATATTTTGTCTGGCTGGGCCACCACAACGGGTAGTCTGCTTAGGTGTTTGGCTCCAATCGAAAACAAACGTCAAGTGTATTTCCCAAAAACACAGCAGCGCGTTGCCAGATCGCGCATCGACGCGGAAGTCGGCAATTTTTGACGTTTTAGTATTATTAACTCGATGAATCATTAACCCGACGTTCACCATAAACGTTTTACCAATTGAGCTATCGCCGCCGCTGTAATGAAATCAGCCGCCGTAATCAAAGCATTTATAAAAGGGGGAAATAATCAAAGTTTTATAAGTTTGTTTGTTCTTAACAACACTGAATAGCGTGGAAGGGTATTCGTGAATTCCAAATCTATAAAACTGCAAAAGACATAACGTTCAAGTTTTAAGAAAAAAACACTTAAGATTGCATTTACATTCTAACTTATTTCTCATTTGTGCTGTGAAGTCAATGTCGAGGCTCACGAAATCGTTTTTTTTTTTGAAGAACGTGTCAGGGCCGGAGTCATATCACTGAGCCGGCGGTAAAAATCTGATTTTTGTGGAGTCGGTAGTCTGACTTCAAGCCACCTGTTCACTTATAAGTTTAGAAGTATGTACTTACGAGTGAAAAATTTTCAGGTAGTCTATTTGATTTTAAACCAATTTTCCGGCCCCGGTTTGTTTACAAGTGGCACTTCTTTTTTTTTACAAAAAAGTCATTCAATGATTTAGGTCGCAAAGCATGATTTAAAAGATATTGCAAAAGCGGAGACATCACTTCGTCTGGCACTTGCAGGCACCGACAACCGTGAATCAATACCAAAAGAAATTGCTTATAGGATTACTTTGCCATCAATGCAAGATCATACTGGCCATCATGGAACAAATGACGTTAGTTACTTTTTGTGCATAGTTAATTGTTGTCGTTCAGTCAACAGCGACAATTACAGAAAAATAAGTTTGTAAGATTCCGCTCTGTATTACACGTAATTGTATTTTATTTTAATGGGCCGGCAAGCAAATTTTCAAAATCTTTGCAAACAGTCAACGACTTAATTTAGCAACTGACGTCACAACACGTTTGAATGTGTGCGTGTTATTGCGAAGGTCTAAATTGTGTGTTGCTTTGCATCTCTAAATGCACCTTTAAAACGACATTGTGTTTTAAGGTTCTAATCATATTTTGTCACTTTCAGGTTTGCGGTATTCAGCAAGTCATTGACAAGCGGCTCGTTTCTAGAATTTACGACATGGTAAATTCTGGGATTCGCAATTTGCAAGAAATACGAAGATCCTTAAGTATGTTTGTGACGGAAGTTCTTTTCAAAGATAAGGAGCCACCAGAAAAAAGCAACCGAAGGTTTTATCCTACTCAAAAAGATATTCGAAACCATTACAATTTGGCCTTTTCGAAACGGAAGCTTGCCAAGTTAGACCAAGAAAATGTCTCCTGTTTGGTGGAAAAATGGCTTGAGTCTTCAAACCTTGGAGACAAAATGCTATTTCGTCCTTATGTCGCCGGTGCTGAGGACGTAATTGATACTGCAGATGAAAATGTTCCTCGGCTAAACTCGAATCAGTGTCTACTGTTTGTCCATCAAATGGCATGGCAGCGGCGGTTATTGTTACGGTATGGACAAGATATTTGTCTTTTGGACGCAACGTATAAAACATCTAAATATGCGTTGCCGTTATTTTTTGTTTGCGTCAAAACTAATGTCGGATATCAAGTAGTCGCAACGTTTGTCGTTCAAAATGAAGCAACATCTGATATCCAAGAAGCACTTAACATATTGAAATGCTGGAACCCCGACTGGAAACCACAATTTTTTATGACCGACAAATGCGAGGCAGAGATTAATGCGATTGAAGATTGCTTTCAAGGTATGATTTAGCTCTGATTGCCGGTGTACGGCTTTCAGCATTTCACTTTTTGTTAGAACAATTTTGTAACAGCACGAGGCTCATTTTTGTTCAAGATTTAAGACCAAATTAAGAACAATGCCTGCCTCCAAAAAAAACTTCAGAACGAAACCCAGTACAATGCGTTACAGGCATCAATCAATAGAGCTGTCTTTCACTTTTCTACGTTTCCATTGTTAATTTATCTGAAGACTATATCAATAATTATGATCAATTGGTCAAGCGGTAACGCGTTCGTCTCTGGAGTGGTAGGTCTGAGGTTTATATCTTGTTCCGGTAAAACCAGGCACAAAGTTGCCAACGACTCGCCACCGCTATGACATTTCTTTGAAAGGAGTTGTGTTGCAGGCGCACAATGACGAGTAGATGGGCATTGCAACCTCGTTGCACGCTTCGGCGTAGTACAGCAAGTATAATAAAAGACTTGATTTGAGATCAATGAAAAAACATAACTTTCAACCAAGCAAGAAAAACTTCGTGTCACTTTATTTTTCAATAAAATTGAAAAACATGTGAGGCTGAAAATTTGTGAAAATTTAACAACAGCCAGCAGCCTTATCTCAAAATGTACTGGTTCTTATGAAAACGCGATCTACTTCATAATGCGCAAACAAAAGGCTCAGGACATTAGGACGCTGGCAATAAGGGCATAGATATAAGAACGCAGAAACAAAAGGTAAGGTAAGGTAAAATTATTTTTTACCGCACAAAATAAAAGCAAAGAACGCAAAACAACACAAAAGTATAATTAGCAGAATAATGCGTAAAGAAGACGGAAAGTGACATGAAGTCTTCGAGTCGAGCGGCCGATTTAACATAAAATAAAGAGGTTTATTCTCAGTCATTCTAATGATAGTACAGACATAATCAAAATAATGCACACTAACGTCGAATTAACCGGCAAAATTATGACTGATAGTTTTGGATGAGATTGTATTTATATTCAGAAGAAAATTTTTGAAAAGATAATTTGTTTTAATTTAGTGATAGTGAATTTCACAGAGTTACACCCTGATACTACACAGTTTGTTGAGTTCTTGACAATTTGAAAAGAGGGACTTTTAATTTTTCTTGTGTTCTGGACCTAGTATTAACATTTTAATCACTTTTCACAGTGGCAAAAAAATTCATGGATGGTGTAAGTAGAGGTTTGTTTTCTAAATGATGCACAAATTTTGCTAGTTCATATTTATTCATATCATAAAGTTTTAGCACTTTAAACTGATAATATAAAGGACAGGAATTTTCATTACACTCTGCACTACCAACAGCCCGAATTGCTTTATTTTGGAGTGATGTTAGTTTTTCTAAGTATGATTTGTATGTTGATCCCCATATGATGATGCCATAGCTTAGATGTGAATGCACCAGACTGTAAAATACACATAAAAGAGTAGAGGTTGGAAGAAAATTTTTGATCTCGTGTACCAACGAATGTGAAATTTTTGCCACAATTGGTGTGATATGAAACTAAAAGTTTAATTCTTCATCAATATGAATTCCTAACTATTTAACTGTAGAAGTTATAAAAGGCGCAAGAGCGCAAGGACATAAGGGCGCTGGAACAAAAGGGTGTAGAGGCGTAACTTCGCAATCTGCGCTAATATTTTCGTGCTTCGGAAAATAGTGTTGTAATTAGAGGAACGAAATCGAGCAATTCTGAATTTTTCAAATAAACTGCAACGAGCAAAAATTAAACAACAAAAAAACAAAAAGAAAGAAAAGATTTCTGTAAACGTGCATGCGATTAAAAAACGCGCTTGGTTAGCAGCGGAACGTAAGACTTATTATTATTGTTTGCTTAACGGATTAAGTGCAATCGTTAAATGATTGCGTGCAAAACAATCACAAACCTACTCGGCGTTTTCAAAAATTAAATAAAATACTAGTTAAAAATAATCCAGTTCGTTTCTTTCATTAAATAATTTGTTTTGATCCACAAAAATGTTAGTGCATATTGCAGATTTACGCCTCTGTGCCCTTGCGTTTTTGCGCCCCTACGTCCTTTTACCCTGAGCTCTTATGTCTGCGCCCTTATGTCCTGCGTTCTTATGTCCTGCACCCTTATGTCGGGCTGCATGAAAAAAGTGTGGTTGCTCAAGTGAATGCATCAGTGCTGATAACGCTAATTGACCTTCTGGTGTTCCTTCCTGGAGTATTTTTGCAATGTTTGACAAAGTTCCTCAAAAATTGCAAAAATGCGTCATGCAGCATCATTAATGAGTAAATTCTTACTGTTTCATAACTTTGAAATCCACTTTCAAACGCATTTGATCATACGTATACCTTAGTTTCAGTTTGCTTAGGTTGTTGTTGCCACTTGCTAGATTTTATGAATTTTCCTCAGTTTTAGTTTCAGGTTGTAGTCGTATAGGCATTCTATATTTTGAATTTGAACGTCGTAAAAAAGGCCCATGGTGCCCAAACATTCATATTAAACGTTTGAAACAGTTTTCAAACAGAAATTTAACTACCATATTGATCTGTTATAGCACGAAGAAACATTCTTTTGTAGAAGTGTTATAAGTGATTTGCTGTAGTTTGAAAAAAACCGGAGTGATTGCTATTGTAGTATGCTCCAAAACAGTAATTGAAATTGCAAAAGTAAAAACGCAACCATATCCTAATTTTTTTTTTATAGATTGCCATGTTTTGATATGCGATTTTCACCGGGAACAAGCGTGGGAAAGGTGGATGAAGAGATCGGAAAATAGCATGGGTGAGAGTCGAGAGGAAGCTCTTGATTTAATGCGGGCCGTTGCGAAAGCTGCGACAGATGAAGCCTTCGAAGTTGCGTTGAACAGGTTGCAAGACAGTGATGTCTACCAAAAAAATCCGCAATTTCAAAAGTACTTCGGCAACACTTGGCTTAGCGAAAAAGAAGTACGTATGCATAAGCGCAATCATTAAGTTTTGGTAACAAAAGCTACTTAAAATTATTTGCTTTTAATGTAATTTTGCAATCCACTGCACGATAATTAGCTTGGGAATGCAAGTATTGTTTCATAACTCCTTGTTAGTAATAATGCTCTGTAATGTAGCCAAAACTCACTTTGAACATTCGTACGTTAGGGTGATCATCCCAAAAGGTGGAAGAGGAGGGCGCTTAAAGTTAACTTTTTTTCACAGGCCCTCAGCCAAATCTTTTTTTCACAGGGTGGTAGCGGCGGCGGGACCCAGCACTTATCACACGCATTTCTATTCAGTATTGCGCACGAGCGCTGAAAAGAAAATGTTGAAGGGCCGAAGGAGCAAGGAGGTTTTTGGTGTCAAAAATTACGAAGTCAAAAATAAATTTATAAATAGATTTTGGTGTCAAAAATTATAAAAATTATTGAGGTTTTGGTGTGAAAAACTTGTGGGCATGAGAGTACAGCCAGGGGTGCCAAAACCCGGGGGGGATATAGGGGATATATTTGCCCCAATAGTTTGACTGCATTTTCCCAATAATTTGAGTATGGTCTACTGCTGCATCCTCCTCAATAGTTTGACTCTGGTCTGCATCTAAGCGCAGGGCTGCACTTGAATTCGCGGAAAAAAGTGTTTCATTTTTGGTGAAGACCTTTTTTTTTCTTTTGGTCTTCACTTAATTTGCTCACCAGAAAAAATCGTGGTCGAGGTTTATCCTCCCAATGTTGAAAATAGGGCAAAATTGGGGTAGAATTGCAAATTATCCCCCCAATGCTCAACAAAGATCGGCAGCCCTGAGTGCAGTACGTTAATTAAATCAAATTAAAATGTCAGGTGAGTGCTGGAAGCTCCTCGAGCTAAATATATGGGTGGCCCGTAAGCTTTCGCTTTTAAAATGTTCATCTGGGATAAAATACAAATTGCAATGCCACAACACTGTAGAAGCTTTCGCTTTTGACATTGTTGTGGCATTGCTACGCTATCTTAGCAAGCTGTTGAGTGCTGATGTACTGTAGGCGATAAATGAGATTGGAAGCTTGCATTATGCATACCATCTCAAAAACGTCGCTGATGGCAAACGGAATACCAACTGAAATTAGAGAAATGAAAACTATCTCATCAAAATCATGACACAATAAACAAAAAGATGGAATTGAAAGTGGATTTCGTAAAACAAAAATTGTTTTAAGAGTTCTGCGATAAATATGATTTGTGCTCTTATTGCTCCTATGTATAACCGAAATAAAAAAGGAGGATATTTGTACTTCCGGCATTAGGTGAGTTCAGACAGAGGACAAAGGCTGCAAAAACCAAACTGTCCCTCCAAAATCCGAACGTATGGTCACCCGATCGTTCATAAGTTTTGCTCACCAAATTTTTGTAATTTTTGTAATGATGCGTTAGTAGTGGACGCAAAGCAACGCGCAAATGGTAATTTTGCGCCGCTTTTGCATGCGATTACTTGCAACGATCCATGTCACAGGATGCATTTCGTCTGCTTTAAACGCATCTAAATTTCGATTTTACAGTAAACTTAATGCATATGAACACTTACGTCAGACTGCTTGAAAACAAATATAAATAATATAATTAGCTATAGTCAAAGGCGCCGCAGGGGGCACTTGCCCCCTCCTGGAAATCAAATCCATAATACACTCGAATTTCATCAGTTTGCTCAACATGCCGCCCAAATTTCAGCAATTTTTTGAGCAGAGTCACGTTAACTTTTGATTCCAATCCCTTAGCAAAATCCTGGTTGCATTTGTAAGGTTTTATTTTATCCAGTAGATAATGGATACGTCGCTTGCCCCCCCTGAAAAAATCTCTGCGGGCGCCTTTGGCTACAGCAGTGTAGTAATTTCCATGTTAAAATTTTTTCATTGCGAAATTGCTTAAATGTTTTGTCAGCGATGGGTTTGTCTTTATCGCATTGACAAATTAAAAGTGCTTGTACGAACGAACAATGGAGTGGAACGCCAAAATCGAATATTGAAAGAACGCCACATCCACGGACGGAGTGATAGATCACTGTCAGGATTACTCACAGTGATACATGAAGAGTTTCTACCCGAAGCTTGGCAAAGGTAAATCATTTAATCGATTAAATTATGCTAGCACTAGCTGACCAGCGGTCGGTGATAATTAATATTAAACAGTCAAAAGTGCTTTTCTTCTAAAAACAGCTCTAACAACTTTGACATATCACCATTTTTTGTTGAATATAGGCCCTAACCAAATTACAGATTGATTTTCATCTAGCTATGTTTCAGAACAAAAAGTTTTACGAACCTAACATTTTCTTGCTTGATAGTGTTGTACTGATTCGTTGCTTGTTAATCGCAAATGGCTACCAGCTGTTTTGTTGTACAGATTGAATTGTTTTAATGTTGTTTTTTTTTTATCAATATAATATCTCACATTAATTATATTTCACATCAAGGTTCTTGGATCAACATTTTTCATAAATCTCCGCTGCACCGACGAACGATAAAATCTAAAGCTGAGACCTGAAGGCATTGGAGCCTAAATCCCAGCCAAATTTTAGTAAATACTGTAGGCCTACTCAGCTGAAAATTAAGGGGATCACTTACATTTTGAAATAATCTTTAACGCTAAATTACCAGTGTTGCCTTATACTTGTTAAAATATTTTAGGTCTTTTTAATTTGGTATTTATATGTGGTATATTTTTCAGATACAAACAGCACAACCTATTGGCGTCGGCTTCGTACAAACGATATAACGAGAACATTCCTTTATTCCTTCACAACCGACCAACAGAAGTGGTGAAGCATCTCATGCATAGGATTCGTTCCTCATCGAATGTCGATCCTGCTGACATTTCGAGAAAGGGTAATCTATTTAGTGTGAAAAGTGCTTCTACGACTGAAGTTTATGTGGTGTCTTTTGGGGACTGTAATATCTTTCCCAAATGCTCTTGCTGTGATTTTAAAAAGTATTTCCTTCCATGCAAACATATGTTTGCAATTTTCCACAAATTTTCTGACGTGTCTTGGGCAAATCTGCCTGAATGGTATCGTGAATCGCCTATAATGATTCTTGATAGAGAAATAGTTGGAAATAAAAGTGAAAGTTTGCCCCTTCTACAATCGATAGATGAGCCCACGCATGAAGCGGCTGCAGCACGCGAGAAAGATATTGTTGGTAGTGATGTTTACAGTAACAATATATCAACAGCTAATCCACCGGTGGATGCAAGTATGTTGTCACAGGGCACAAACACAGTGGATGCAGAAAAGGTAGAAAACAAGCGGAAAAAATCATTAAATCGTATTTGTGATTTATTGGGCGAAATCAAATCTCTTTCTTACGATGCTGCTTCCCAGGAATCATTGGATATGGTTGCGACTAAATTGCAAGAGATTATTAATGGTGTGCAGGAATCTTGTCGGTATGATGCTGGTTTGCGTCTTACTTTTGACAAAGAGGTTTCTAAAAAGAAGTTAAATTCTAAGTCCAAACGCAGTGCAACGTTCCGGTTTGGCGAATTACCCAGAAAATTTCCAAAGCGTAATCCGTTTTCTACGAGAGTTGGTCATACTGCCAGTGTTATGAAACCGCTCCATGCAGTGACTGGCTTGCGCCCGGTATCTCGTAATGCAGTTGATGACAAAAAAGCAGAATTTCTATTAAGAAGAAAGAAAACTCTTGTCGTCAAACGATTTCAAAGTAAAGCTTCCTCTTCTTTTTCTCAGTCAGCATCCTTCACTCCGAATGCCGCGGCAGTAAAAGGTTTCAGCCTAAATAAATGCATTTTAAAAAACGGCCCTCATAGTGTATCGCTGCTTCAGTTGAAGTCCTTAGAACCCTCCTTATCTCGAAGTGAGTTGGCACTTTTGAGAATTCACGATAAGCAATTTCAGTGTGGCTGGCTATACGATGAAATTATAAACAGTTATCTCTGGTGCTTATGCAAACAACATCCAAATTGTATATATGCTTCGTCAGTTATTGGACAAGTTTTACAGAAAGGATGCTCAATTGAAAAGTTATGGGATGGTATTGATCTTTTTGGCAAAAAATGGCTTTTTTTGCCATGGAACCCTTCTGGGTTGCATTGGATTTTAATTGTTGTTGACCTGGTGAAGCGCAAAATGTTATATTTTGATCCTAAACAAAATTCTTTTGAGAAATCCAATTTTTTTGTCCACCTAGCCACAGGCATGATAAATTCGCTGCTACGTGAAAAGTTTGGGTTCTCGATCACTGGCGTTGAATTGCGGAA
Organism: Trididemnum nubilum; assembly: GCA_963965965.1. NCBI lineage: Eukaryota > Metazoa > Chordata > Ascidiacea > Aplousobranchia > Didemnidae > Trididemnum > Trididemnum nubilum. Next base: position 14,446,488 of record OZ014482.1, on the reverse strand, counting down.
GAAGTTTTTACAAAACGATAATTCAAGTTGTGGAGTATATGTATGCTGGTATGCTAAAGTTATTGCGGAGGAGAAAGATCTTTCCGTTCAAGATCGACTGGTGCTAGATTTCCGGAAAGAAATTTTTTACACGTTAGCTGGTGGGTGTTTGAAGGGAATTAAGAAAAGCAATGCTACATGCTTCTTTTGCAATCATTTGGCTTCTCAAGATTTCATCACTTGTCAGCGTTGTAACCGAAAATTGCATTTAAAATGTATGGGCATTGCAAACGAACAGGGCTTGGACGATAGAATTTTTGTTTGTCCTTTTGGAAAAAACGAATGAGCAAACTCGATAAGAAAACTTCTGATTTTTGATTAAAACATTAACCGCTTGATTGAACGTACGACATAAAGTTGATGCTATGGTCCCACTTTGTTTTGTGATTTTTCAAGTTTCATAAAACATACTGCTGTTTCCACTTTGCAACCAACATTTCCACTTCGATTTTTCTATCTGGAAAAGCCAATGCGTTTTTGCTTTCAAGGTTGTCAAGTCATTGGCAGTAGACGTCTTCATCCAACTCCCACTTAATGTTTGGAAGTTGTCGCAATGAGACATTTGTTCCTTGTCTCAATATTTGGATTACCAGTATTTACGTACCGTACCACTTGCTGTTCATTTGCAAATAGAGTGCCTCTCTTTAATCCTACCATCTACTTTAAATTCCATACCGTTTGATCTTTTTCAATTGCAAACGAGAAAAATGTATTCAACTTTGTACTATCTTTTGAGGTGGCCTTCGCAAATAGTTTCCATCTTTTCGTCCTATATGGAAAGCTGCTGGTAAGTAACTCGCGATATATTCAGCTCAAGCTAGCTATTTTGCCGACACAACGTTGAGTTGCTGTTTCAACAATGTTGGGGCTGTTTTAAAAGCCTCGTCCACCGCTGCCAAAGTTAGACTTTTTACGAAAATTTTGATCTTCCATTTCGGGCTATTCCAGTTTAACTTATTAAAATCATTTAGTTATCTCTGCCACGCTATTTTTCTCGAGCTGATGAATCAATCTTTTATTGAAGAGTTTGTTTACATTCCGTTTACCATTTACATATGGTTTACTATCTTTGCATTCCAAACTTCTACTTCCTGGCCAGATGCTATAAGCAGGTATGATTAACATCTAGCTAGGAAGCCAGATGCTAACGCAAACTTGGCTCTGTATTTTTGTTACGGCGCTTGCTGTGTCATTACAAAATGTAACTCTATCAGGTGACAATGCAGGTATAATATGACTACTGGTGAAGGTCCTGCAAAAAAAAAACAAACCTAACGACGTCACCAGAGGTCGTTCAAATGCAAACTGCCGTAGCAACCATGGATGCTCCGTGAAAATGTAAATCAGCATGTCGGTATATTGCAAAAGCTCTTAAAAGAATGATGTTTTTTTGTCTTCTTGCTAAAAAATTTCAATATTGTACATACTGTAACTATGTTCTTGTGTATTACAGAATATTGGATACAATTACCATTAAAAGATTCAAACTGACAAAACGGCAGCAGTGCACACTTACTCAGCTTAATAATTACTAAAGTATTTGAAACCTTCAAACTTTATCGAACGACCTCTGAAGCTATCACCTCTACACTGCGAATAATTTTGCAAAAATGAGTTAAGAGTTTCGATAAATCTAATGTTACGATTTAAAACTAATTGTCAAAAAGAATTTGCAGTGTTAGGTGGCGTTGGAAGATAGCTCTTTTCTTAAAATATTTCGTTAAAAAAAGTTTAGATCGTTGAAAGATAGTTCCTCAAAATCATTACCATTTATCTTTTTAGGAATTTATTCTAATCAGTTTCTGAAAGGTATCGTTTGTTGGGCTCGTTTGGCGTGATTCTATTAAAAACTATAGGATACAAACTCAACCGGATGGCAGCCAGGTTACGGATAAATTATCGCCTTGTACTGACAACGGACTTTTTGGGTCCTTAATGCATGAATACATACTGGCTGACAACACCCGCACTTGTGGATGTAGTGGTTGTAGTATTTGATCAATGAACGATTATATATTTGATCAATGCCCAATTTACAACGTGCAAAAAGAGCAGATTAACTATTATCGCAGAATAAAAATCCTCGTAAATAACCTTTTTGCTACCTGGAGTAAAGCAATGAAATTTACGGTCTTCAAGTCAAGAAGCGGCAGCCACGCACCCACTGTCTTGTTCACCGTATACGTTTCAGCCGTTTTGAATTAGCAATTTACAACTTGAATGTTCAATTTCTTAATGTAAAGTGTAAACCAACACTTTTTTTTATATAACAACACTATTTTGTTTTACAAGAACACAAAGCTCAATTTTGCTTGAAATTGAAGGGCAAGTCAAGAAAAATGCCAGGCTCAACACAAACAAATAATTGAGAACATGAGGTAGCACAGGCGCAATCAAGATTTGGCCAGGAGGGGGAGGCCTGAACACAAAGTTAAATTTTTTTGTTAGAAAAATGTTTTAATTGGCCAGTGTACCGAGCGAACTTATGCCACTTAAGAGTATCACAGAGACGGAGGTCCGAAGGCAGAAGGGCGATTTTTTAAAGAAAAATCATCATTTTAACGCCATTCGGATCAAATTTTGCATGTTCTTTGGCCGTTTGAAACAAACCAAATTGCTAAGAATTGATAGTTACTTAAAGAATTAAATAACCCAGCTCCTTCGCAACCCTCTTTAATTACAGGCCAAGTCCAAAACACGTTTAAATGCTTGCAGTTTTGGGTAACTTTTTAAAGTGACTTGGCCTAGGAGGGGACTGAAGCTTTCATAGCCCCCTGCCCCACTTTTTGCGCCATTGGTCTAGCACAAAGTACGTTATTTGTAAGCAATCACCAAAGCTTTCTTGGCCTTTTTTATTTTGCCATTGTTGATTTGTCTGACATTAGCCATGATGTACGACAAAAACACAAATTTTAGAGATGCAATGATAAATATTTGTGTCACTCTATTCGACAATAGAGGCCTTCCACTGCTGCGGAGGCTCCACTCCCACATCCCTGTCAGTAATGCGTTTAAGTTGCACAAGTTTGCTCAGCACGGCGCCTTTTGAGGCATTTTTCACACCAAAAAATTTAACTTGTAGTTCAAGCCCCCCCACCGTCCTTGGCAAAGTTCTGGTGGCGTGCTTGGACAGACATGATTGTAATGCGAATTATGGAATGGTTTACAACTTTTAGACTTTTTTGAAAAACTTATTCCTTAGACTTCACCCTTACCAATTGGTAGTATTTGGTTTAGATAGTGTCATCTTGAGAAACTCTAATAAAAAGATTGATTTCATTACAGGCAAATTTTAATTGTGTTTCATTGAAATAAGCATCAAACTTTGGGGATTTCTCACACGTAAGCTTTTTTCATTTAGAAAATACGTTTTCTGTCCTGCAACAAAAACATAACATTGCATCCAAAATTTAGTTCTAATTTTCTGCCTTGCTACAAAAAATAACACTGCATCCAGTCTGATTATTCACACTCACACAAACAATGGCAGGGCTATCCAGTCTAATTATTCACACTCAAACAAACAATGGCAAGGCTAATCAGAAATATTTACACGTAAAAGCAAGGTAGCATTTCGATAGCTTTCATTATTGCTTTCTCAGCGCGAAATGTTTCAAATAGTGACGTCACAGAACAAACACTTGTCTATAAATGGCTATGGAATTTAAAAGAAAAAAAGCATTTTAACAGCTTTATTCTGGCTTTCTCTCGGCACAGCATATTTCAAATGGTGACGTCACAGGACACAAACTTGCTTATAAATGGCTGTGAAATTTAAAATGAAAAAGGCATACTGTAGTGGAGGATAAATTTTGGTGTTTTAGACGTTACCCATTCATTGCCAACAATGAAAAGTTTACAGTTTGCAATTTGCATGCGCACAGTTTCACAAATTCCAAAATCTTGCGCCATTTTGGCGCAGAAAACGCAGGATAGCTTTAGCGCGGCGCAACAGCTCCTCAACTTAAGTTAGAGATGGCAACAGCGCAGCGTACGCGGCCGCGCGCTGTTGTTGGTGCACCGCGCTGCGCAGCGTGGCAACTAAAATCTGCATTACGTCACAGCATCAGCGCAGCGCCGCGTACAAAAATTTTTTTACATTTTTTTTACAATTATTGTTGGTGATTTTCTCTTTATGAACAACAATGGTTAGTCTGGATGTAGCTATATTACATGAATTGAAGACAATGCATGCTACTAACACAGGAAAAGGTGCCTTCGGTACAAGTTTATTTTTTCAGAATTTGGAGCATCCTAGATTCGGCTATTGTGGCAACAAGAAACTTAGTTTTGATCAGCTGAACGTGTTTTTTTTGACACTAACAAAAAGATTTTGGTTTTGGTAGGCTAGACTAGGAAAGGTTTACGACGTTAGGTGAGCAGGGGTGCCCATCTTTGTTGAGCATTGGGGGGGATAACTTGCAATTTTACCCCAATTTTGCGCTATTTCCAACTTTGGGGGGATGAACTTCGACCACGATTTTTTTCAGGTGAGCAAATTAAGTGGAGAACAAAAAATAAGGTCTTCACCAAAAGAATGAAAACTTTGTTCCCCAAATTGTAGTGGAGACCTGCGCTCAAATACACACCAAAGTCAAATTTTTGGGGGGATGCAGATGCAGGCTTTACTCAAATTATTGGGGAGATACAGTAAAATTATTGGGGGGATATATACCCTAATCCCCCTCCGGGTTTCGACACCCCTGTCCGTGAGAAGATGAAACAAAGGCAGACAAATGTAGAAGAAACAGATTTGTGGGAAACAATCATCAGAGTAGAGGCACAAAACAAAGCCTAGCGACACACCCTCGTATTATACAGTAAGCCTATGGTATTGTAACAAGCCCAAGGCTAGACAACTGTAAGCCTATGGTATTGGTACTATATACAGTAAGCCTATGGTATTGGTACAAGCCCAAGGCTAGACAACAGTTTCTACTACACATGCGCTTGCATTTCAGAGTGACAGAGTTAGTTCAGTGTACTCTATTCGTCAACAGGTCATGGCATCAAGAATTAGGCTTTCGGTCCTATGTCTGGAGCCTATCTCAGATCTGGTAGACCTATGTCTGTATGTAGTAGGCCTAGAGTACGAAGACTAGGCTACACAAATTTCCAATGATAAAATAGCCTATGTAGTAGCAAAATTTATTCCACAATCCAACACATGTGTAAACGGCAAAGGTATAATACATAGGGTAGTTTCATACAAGTGTAGTAGCTTGTGACAGCATGCACAGCACGTGATACCTTACATTTCATTATTTGAGCTACTGGTTCAGGATTACTACAGTAGTTGCATGGAATCATCAGGTAGACTGGTGGATTGTTTTTGATTGCCAAAACATGGTGCAGAAAAACTGATAGAAAGCACACACAAGGCAGATTAAACCTGAAAGCCTGTAATTGAAACGACTGATCTCACGTCGCATGTTTTTTAGTTTTTACTCGGCCATTTTCAAAGTTAACAAGTGCGAAGTTTTAGACTTTTACTTATAACTCGATAATGGTTTGGTCTGGCTACATGAAATTTTGACAATAGTTTGAGATTCATAAGTTATTTAATTGTGTGTGCCAAATTTCAAGGCAATGAGTCCCATAACTTCAGGTTTTGGACCCGAAAACTACTTCAAAAGTTTGGCGTAAAAAGCAGTCTTATTCAAAAACGACTGAAGTATGGCAAAAAATATTTCACATGGTTATATGCCGTAAGATACTCCTTCATCTCTACCTATACTTTTAGCCACATTGAGTTTTTTTTCTTTTTTCATTTTTTGCTTTCTAAATTTTGTGCACTCTTCTTCTCCTAAACCACACAACATCGATATCTAATTTTTGTGTAAATTTGTTGGGCTGCTAATGCAATTTTGTCGCTAAATTTTTTTGAGGCGTCTCCCCAAACCCCCCCCAAAATGGGGGTCTAAAAAACTAATTTTTTTAATTGCTCAAGCTAGGGTGATAGTTTTTTGTTTTTATTGGTAGATATTTAAGCAACAAATAGTTTGACATAGTATGGAGGTACCACCCCCTTTGGGGCCCCAAATGGACTCCCCAGAAATTAGTTTTTTGAACGGCTCAAGCTAGGGCATTACTTTTTTTATACCGGCAGATGTTTAAAAAACCAATATTTTGACATAGTTTGAGAGAGCGACTCTTTTGAAAACTCTCTAAAATAATACCCCTATAATCAATTTTTTTATATGTCATAAGCTAGAGACCTAATTTTTTTCTGATGTCAGTGGAAATTTAAAGGATATTTAACTTGCGGTGCGGTGCGGTGCAGCGTCAACTTAGTTGTGTTTGAATGCAGTGTGGTGCAGCATGCGGACAAAGTTTGCGGACGCAGTGCAGCATGCGGATGCATATTTTGTTATCCGCGCCATCTCTAACTTAAGTAGAGAAAACAGAAGTGGCTAATTTTTACACGCCAGATCCACTCCGATATTCTTTTAACTGAATCCAGATCCAAAAATTTACAACAACACTTGGCTCTGAAATACTCCGAGATGAAAATATGCTTTGACGAAAAATTCGCCCAGCCTAACCACATATCCTGACGCTCCATTTCCAGACAGCAAAAATAGTTGCTCATTCTACTATCAACGATCACTACTACTTAAAATACTACTTTAAAGTCAGACTTCGGCTCCACTCCAGCTTGTAATTTTACGAGAAGCTAGTCGTGCAGAAGTCACGCAGACAGCCGCAATCAAGCATAACGGTACGTCACTTTCGTAAGCGAAAAAGCTGCTGCCATGTAATTGCTATCCCTCAGGCTGGCATCGCTGCTTAACCCTAACTGTAATGCAAGGTTTTCAAACTAAAAAAAGATTGCTTCATGCGTTTCCTTTCTCGCTTCTGAGTACTGCATCTTTACTCTGTATACTTCCATTCCACGCGTTCATAACCCAAGCATGAATCGAACCCGGTTGCGACGATTGGAAGGTGGACGCGTTAATCAACTACACTACGCTAATCGCAACAATGCAATGTCAAAATGCCGTATTTAAACCAAATGTATGAGATAAAGGTACGCTTGATTGCGGTTGCTTGCGTGACTTTTGAATAACTAGCTTCTACTCCTAATTTTTTTTAATTGGCACTCCGGCTCCGCTCCAGCATAAAAATGCAAAATCCAGATCCGACTCTGCTCCGGCTCCAAGCTCCATTCTACCCTCAACTAGAGTGTATCTTGGAGCCGGATTTAGCATTTTTATGACGAATCCGGAACGAAACTGGAGTGCAACTTTTAAAAAATTAGGTTCGGAGTGGACCGGAGTCTAACTTTAGAATAGTCTTTTAAGCCGTAGCGATAGTTGGTAGTAGACTGAGCAACTATTTAGAGGAAGAAAAAGTTGATCTTTGCTTATGGCAGGCTATTGAGCAGAGGTGGAGTCCTCGAGGACACATTTTGAAGTCCTTGGCCTTGGAATCGAAGGTCAAGTCCTTGGCCTCGAAGCCTCAATTCCTCGAAAATTACCCTGTCTTCGACTCGAGAATAGCACTATTTTTTGAATAGTTAAAATTTTGTGGATCGCCTGAAAAAAATTTTTGAAGACCTTTTTTTTGGACCACACTTGCGTTTGTGTCCTTGGTCCTTGGCCTTGAGCATTGCTGTCCTCGGAAGGGCTGTCCTTGGCCTTAACCTCGGATTTTTTTTGTGTTTCCTTGGCCTTGGCCTCGAGCCTTGTGTCCTCGACTCCACCTCTGCAATTGAGCAATATGACAATTGGCTTGAATTTTTTTGTCGAAGCGTATCTTTGTCTCGGAGTATTTCGGAGCGGAGTGTTGTTGTAAAGTTTCGTCGATGGATTGGAGTCAGTGTCAGATTAAAAAATAATAGAGTGGAGCTGGATTGCAAAAGATATCCGCAATTTTTTCAAAAACTAAAAATTTTACAGATATAGTATTTTTACATTGCTTAAAAAAATAACTGGTTCACGTCCTAAACCAGGCTTACATCGGCTACTACATATTAAAAGTAAAACCAAAACTGAGTAAATGCGAGCTTTGCACTATTCGGTTGTCGTGAATTAAGAATTGTCGAAAAAGGCGAAGCGCTCAATTACTCGAGGGCAGTAACGAATTACTGTAACGAAATACTTTTTTAGTAATTTTTAGGGTAATGACATTACTTTTTCAAAAAAGTAAATTTTTTGGTAATTTTATTATTTTTCAGAGGTGTCAAAATTACTAATCACAAATTACTTTTTCAATGTTACTTCATTTACAGACAAGGTGTAAATCACAAAAAAATATTTGCAGTTGAAATAAGGCGCTGTGTAATGTGTGTCAGTTCGCAACGTGTTTGTGATGACGTCGCCGTTTTGGCACTATCGAGGAGTGACGCTTGATTGACTGCTTATTTAGATTTCCAACCAATCAAAACAGTTTCTGTCTGAAAATGACGCTTGGTCGTGCCATTGGCCGCATATCCTTCCGCGCGTCAAAAAAGACGATGAATATGATAGACAGGCCCGGCGCCACGGACGGGGGCATTTCAAGGCCATGCCCCCCAAATCACTTCTTGTGCCCCCCAAACGAGGAGTGTGCCCCCGAAGTGAGGATTGTGCCCCGAAATAAAGTAACATGCCCAGTGCCACTGGAGTGCATTTTGGGGCCTGTGCCCCCCAAAATACTGTTTGTGCCCCTCCAAAGTTTCGTTCCAGGACGAAAAACACGAGTGTACGCCATAACTAAGCATAAGATTTCGCGCCGAAGACCTTTGTTTTTTTTTGTCTTCATCCTTGAATTTGTGGGCAAGAAGCGAAATCCGCACCATTAGATTACGCCGCGCCCCAACAGGCAATATGAATGTGCCCCCTCCCCCCGAGCAAGACTTGTGCCCCGAAAAAAGGTAAACGGCCAGGATGAAGACCTATTTTTTGTTTGTTTTTTGGTCTACCTTCCCGAAGATGAGAGTAAAATTGATCAGTGATCAGTAGCGTATAGCCACTAGCCAGGGGGGGAAGCCCTCCGTTGGCCTGAAAAGTATTCAAAATAGCATGTTTTTAGTGCTTTTGAGGCCGATTTTTCCTCCAAAAATGAAAACAGCCCCCCTCCCAACGGGATTGGGGAACAAAAGTTGTGAAAGACTTGCTGTTATTTGGACCAGAAACGTGGAGGTTTTTCTTTTGGAGCTCACCTAAAGGTGGTCAGGAAAAGGGACTGAATTCTGGTGAAGACAGACCTTTTTTTTGGAGATCACCTGATTTTGACAAAAGAACTGCCTCAATCTGATTCAAGACTCACGAAAATTTGGGTCAAGTTCGTTTACTGTTGTTTCAAGCTTCCAAAAAACCCCCCTCCCTTTGCGAAATCCAGGATACGCGTCTGTCTGTGCTCCCCGAATATTTTTTCTGCCCCCTAGTCACCCTACTCTGGCGCTGAGCCTGATGATAGATTAGTTTAAATGTAAGCAGCACAAGCGCAATAGCATCATAAAAATCACGGTCAAGTTTTGTAGTTTGGTAGTTATATTTTGTTGTCGGTTTGCTTGAGAGTGTATACACTGGTCTTATTTACGAAAGATTTTTTTTTGGTTGACACTGACAAATTAGGTGCTGGATAACGCAGTGCACATAAAAAAAGCCAATCATGTTAATAACGAGTATCGATCTAACGATCTCAAAAATCTAGACTTTCAAGAACAAGCCTGCACAACATTCGGCTCAGCGAAGTCTTTTATTGCGGTCCTTGAAATGATTTCACCTGATTTCAAGTTTTATCTCTTTTTAGTAATTCATATTTGACCTATTGTGATAGCTGATGCAATTGCGTGTATGTGCGTAAAACTGGATTCTACGGCGTGTACTTTTTTTGACCAGCAGTTTTACTTTTTGTTTATTCGTCAGCAAGCAGTTAGTTGTGTTACTTGTGTAGCATACCCATACCACAACTAGATGGGAGTTTGCCGGCAAACCCAGTGAACGACCGACGCGTAGCTAATGCTGTGACGCTCAAAAGTACTTTTTGTCTACTGTACAATCAGCAGCTATTCAAAAACATCTGATTATGGAACCTCCGGAAAAGTACAGTCAAAATATTTGTCAGTTGAATATCCCCTGATATCATAAAACAATGGCACCCTAGCTTGGGCCGTTCAAACGATTGATTTCTGGGGGTCCATTTGGGGGGTCCCCGGGGGTGGCACCCCCAAACTATGTCAAAATATTTGTCGGTTAAATCTCTGCTGATATCATAAAACACTGGCACCCTAAGTTGAGCCGTTCAAAAAATTGATTTTGGGGGGGTTCCACTTGGGGGGTCCCTGGGGGGGGGGGGGTGGCACCCCAAACTATGTCAAAATATTTGTCTGTTAAATATCCCCTGATATCAAAACAGATTGGCACCGTAAGTTGAGCCATTCAAAAAAATTGATTTTTCGGGGGGTCCCCGGGAGGGGTGGCACTCCCAAACTATGTCAAAATATTTGTCTGTTGAATATCTCTTGATATCAAAACACACTGGCACCCTAAGTTGAGCCATTAAAAAAATTGATTTTTGGAGGGTCTATTTGGAGGGTCCCGGGGGGGGGCACCCCCAAACTATGTCAAATCATTTGTCTGTTAAATATCTACTGATATCAAAAAACAGTAGCACTCTAGCTTGAGCTGTTCAAAAAATTGATTTTTTGGGGCCCCATTTTGGGGGAGTTCCCGGTAAAGTCGCCCCAAAAAATTTCGGGAGAAAAAACTGCGTTTGCAGCTCAAAAACTTTACACAAAAATTAGATTTCGATGTTTTGTGGTTTAGAAGAAGAGCGTACAAAAATCAGGAAGAAAAAAAAAGGAAAAAAAAATGAAATGAACCTCATCGTGGCCAAACGTGGGTTGATTGGGATGAAAGGGTATCTTAAGACATACAACCATATGAAATATTTTTTGCCGTACTTAAGCCGTTTTTGATTGAGGCGGCTTTTTACGCCAAACTTTCAGGGCGGTTTTCGGGTTCTAAAACCAAAGTCACGAGACCGATTGCCTCGAAATTTGGTACAAACATATACTAACTTATTAATCCCAAACTGCTGTCAAAATTTCATGTAGCTAGACTAAACCGTTCTCGAGCTATAAGCAAAAGTCTGAAATTTTGCACTCGTTAGTTGGAAAATGGCCGAGTAAAAACAAAGGAACACGCGACGCGAGCGTTGGTTGTTCCAATGACAGAAAGCTAGAAAAGAGACATTAAAACAGAGGGCAGAGTGTTTAACTCAAAATGGACAAACAAATACTTGTTTACAGTTGTAAACTCACATGTACTGTGTTTAGTTTGCCTATACTTGCTTTCAGTTCCAGAAGAATATAATCTTAGACGCCATTTTGAAACTCAACATCCGAAACTCGCTGAATTGGATGCTAATCAAAAGAGACTTAAAGCATAAAGCTAAGTAAGTACTAATCTTCGCTCCAGACAAAACTACTTTAAACCTTCGAGCAATAAAAGTGCTACGGCTGCTACCAGAGTTACTGTAGCTACTGCAACCAAAACACAACAATTAGATGTTTTACATGCAGGTAAAGAGGTAACGATTGTTTTTTTACTTTTCACAATAACAAGACGTTTCGCCATAACGGTGGTAACTACAACAGCGAAAGCACACGGTCTGCGACTAGTAGGTCTGCGTTGTTATGGCCCTTGTACCATAGGCGTAGCCAGGGGGGGTCGCCCCCCCAATTGAAATGCCACCAATTATAAAAATGAGACAAAAAACTATTGTATTTTCAGTTTTAGTTTCTTTTAGCATTTTTCAGATACAACACACACGCGTACATCAGTAATTAAAATAATATTGACAACCAGGGGGCCCGAGCCCCCTCAATTCAATTTCTTCGAACTAATTTTGTACGTGAAACCTAGGTGAAATTAAGGGTTTTTGTCCTAAAAGTTGCTGCCTCAGGCCCTCGTGTAACCTTTTTATGAACGTAATGCAATAACCAGGGCGGATTTACCATATCGCGCAGTGCCAGGGGAATCGCGCTCAGATGGTAACACTTTTTTCTGGTCTTCACCTATATTTGGCAAGAAAATTTTGCGAATATCTCCAACGTACCAGCGCCCCAAGCAATGTAATCCGGCCCGGTTAATACATGGTTATTAAGCGTAACCATCTATTGTGTCATTTTTCAAAAACAATTCACCTCCACCCTTAAGCGTAGCCAGGGGGTCCAGGGGAGCCGCCCCACTCCCAATTGAAATGCCACCAATGATAAAAACGTGACAGAAACATCCTGTAGCTTTCGACATACTTAGGAGCAAACAGGTGGGAACGCTTAACGATTCTAAGAATAAAAAGTACAGCCAAAATGCAGGAATACATTTTAATAACTGACGTTTCGCTAATGCTATAAGTGTTTAGCGAAACGTCAGTTATTAAAATGTATTCCTGCATTTTGGCTGTACTTTTTATTCTTAAAAATTCTGTAGTTTCTTCAATTTCAGTTTCTTTTAGCATTTTCGCGTTCAACAGTACACACGTAAAACAGACATTAAGAACAATTTGACGATCAGGGGGCCCCAGCCCCCTTAATGCAATTTTTACCAATCAATTTAAATGTATAACCGGGTGAAATTAAGGGCTTTTGTTCTAAGCGTTGGTATCATTAGCCCTCATGTAACCTTTTCATGAACGTACAGTAATAACCAGGGCGGATTTACCATATGGCACAATGAGAGGGCCCCCCTCGCACTGATGGTAAGACGTTTTTTGGTCTTCCCCTGTACTTGGCAGGAAGATGTTGCGAAATTCCCAAGAGCCAGGGGCCCAGCGCAATGTAAATCCGGCCCAGGTTAGTAGGTTGGTTGGCGTAACAAATACATGGTTAGTAGACGTAACCATCTGTTGTACCGTTTTTCAATAACAATTTATCTCCACCGCGTCAGTTTCTACACGAAGAAGTACTATTGGAAAAAAAATAGCTAGAAGAAATGCTCATTGATTAAATTATTGAATTTAAATTGAGGGGCCTGGGCCCCCTGGTCGTGCTTGTACTCCTAAACTGGCTATTTTCATGACAAATCAAAAGTTTTTAAGGGAAAGTCTTCGAGTGGATTACTATTTGCTGCGAAAATTTTGTAGGAGGCAATGTATCTTACTACCCCTTATAAAATTCAACACCAAAATGCAAGATTTTGAACGTGTTTTCGACTAAAATTGCAAATAAAAAGAGAATTGAGTAATTTAATTTTTTCAATATTCGCTTTCAAATGTTAAAAATCTAGTTCTTTCCAAGGACTTTCGACACTTGCGAAATCTCATCCAGTGGCATTAAAATAGCTAGTTTTTCCAAAAAATTACAACAACTTGCCAAGCGGCTGGGGGCTTCGCCCGCAGACCCCCAAAGCTTCCGGCGACAGGGGGCTCCGCTCCCACACCCCCGTCTGTGACATGTTTGAGTTACGTTAGTGTACTCAACGCGTTTTCCACTTTTGACATTTTCGCTATTTAATCTTTGGTTTAAGCTGTCTCCCTTCAGCAAAATCGTGGTTAAATGCCAAACCAGGCTTCTGATCTTCAATTCTACGATATCTTTGCCCCACAAAAAGTTCCTCTTTCGAAAATTTCTGATAACGTCATTGCATGTGATTTGTGGTTTGCCCCCCCCCCAATCAAAAATCCTGGCTACGCCTATGCCTTGTACTGTAGCGAGTTGTGCATGCCTGTTCCTAGAGTATTTCGAGTTAGCATTTATCTATGACCGCGTAGTGTCGCATTCCAAATTCTTGCTAAAAGATCAAGTTAGTCACTGAATAGCAATATATTGTTGCATTTCCGCTGCAATAAGTAAAGTTCTTGTCATAATTACTAGCCAACTACCGTACAACAAAAAATTGAAAACATTTAGTGCTATACAATTCAAACAATATCAGAAAAAAAAAACAGATAAATATCGTTTTGATCAAAATGTTCATATCTTCAAACTTTAATCAAACCAATTCTCAAGTTCTGTACCACCAATCAGCTTTTCTAATAGATAAATAAGTACAAAGCAAGTAGAATCTTAGAATTACGTCTTTCTGACACTTTTTTTTATAAACTTTTAATAATAGTATTAGTAACGAAAAGTCACGGTAATACTGGTAATCACTATTAAAATAAGAAGTTTAAAAAAAATTTTGGTGAGAGGATTACCGAAAGCGTGATATTATTATCAAGATTGTCACAAAAAATGGATCAGTTTGTGTCTATAATGCGTGAAGGCCTAAACTCGAGATCAAGACCAACTCTTGAGAGTTATAATGCTGCATTGCTGTTGAAGTGATTACTTCAAATTCTGAATCAACCAAAATTGTTAAATTTTTATAGCTCGATTTTGCTTCATAACATTGGTGTTAAAGGCCTTGCTTTAGCGCACTAAAAGCCGCAATAGCCGAAGAGCTATGATATAATCTTTGACCACTGAAACAAATCATCCAAAGTTCCAAACTTGCTTATAGTTTTCAAACAATTCTGTTCTCACTCAGATTGAATACTTAAAATAACATTCTTTAACGCTGAACCACGTCAAAGAGGCACATAGGCGTAGCCAGGATTTTTGATTGGGGGGGGGGCCCAAACCACAAATGACATGCAATGACGTCATCAGAAATCTTCAAAAGAGTAACTTTTTGTGGGTCAAAGATATCGCAGATTGGAAGATCTGAAGCCGTCGCAAGTTGGCACTTAACCAGGATTTTGGTAAAGGGAGAGGGCAAAAACTAGTTGTTAGAAAGTGTAAATGTCTAATTTAGGAGACGTGTTGAGTAAGCTAGTGTACTCAAACGTATCGCAGACGGGGGTCTGGGGGCGGAGCCCCCAGCCGCCGGTGGCTATGGGGGTCTGGGGGCAAAGCCCCCAGCCGCTGGGCAATTTTAGCAAGTTTTTGGAAAAAAAAGCTATTTTAATCTCATTGGATCACATTTCGCAAGTGTTCACAGCCAGTAGCGTACGCAGGATTTTGAAAAGATGGGGGGGGGGGGGGGGGGGGCAGAAACTTCAGAAAATTTGAGAGGAACATAGATCAAAATTTGAAATTGTCATACTCAAATTTTGTCCCATTTTTCGCCCAAAATCAGGTGAAAAGAAAAAAAAAGGTCTTTACTCAAATTTCGTCTAATTTGCCCAAAGCCTGATGCCCAACTTGCAAAGGGGAGGGGGGCCATGCCTCAATTTTGCTCACTTTTCTATGCAATTTTGCAATCCTGGCGACCCAAAGGGGGGGCCATGGCCCCCCTAAATACGCCCCTGTTCACAGCTATTTGAGAGAACTCGATTTTTAACGTTGGAAAGCCAATCGAAAAAATTTAGTTGTTCAATCCTTTTACTTGCTATTAAAGTTCAAAGCACGTTCAAAATCTTGCATTATAGTGTAAAATTTTAATTGTAAGTGAATTGGTCTAAGTAGGGGGAAGTAAGGCACATTGCCTCCTGCAATATTTTAGCAGTAAATAATAATCCACTTGAAGATTTTCCTTAGAGATTTTTTTGTCATGAAGATAACCAGTTATAGGAGTACACGTAGGCCAAAGGCCCAGGTCCCCTCAATTGAAATTCAGTAATTTGTTCAATAAGCATTTTCGCTAGCTATTTTTTTAAAGTGTTTTGTGCGTAAAAACTGGCGAGGTGGAGGTGAATCGTTATTGAAAAATGGTACGACAGATGGTTACGCTTACCAAACATGTTATTCCTTGGCCGAATTTACATTGCGCGGGGCCCCTGGCACTTGGGGGATTTTTTCAACGAAGACCAGAAAAAGTCCTACTATCAGAACGCAGAGCCCTGGCACTGTGCCGTATGGCAAATATGGCGCTGGTTATTTCATTATGTCCATAAAAAGTTTAGATGAGGGCCGGAGGTAGCAACTTTTAGGACAAAAACCTTTGATTTCACCCTGGTTATACGTTTAAATTGGTTGGAAAAATTGAATTAAGGGGGTGCGCCGGGCCCCCTGGTCGTCATTATTATTTATTGTTAATTACTGTTGTACGCATGTGCTGTTGTACGCAAAGATGCTAAAAGAAACTGAAAATGAAGAAACAAGGCTTTTTTTGTCAAATTTTTGTCATTGGTCGCATTTCGATTGTGGGAACCCGGGCTCCCTGGGCCATTTCCCCTGGCTACGCCTATGATTTTGAGATAAAATCGCGCCCTTAATTTCTTTCATAAAAAAAAAAGAAGCATTTAAAGCAGAATTAAAATAACTTTTTTTCTGAAACGTGGAGGACTCGAGTCAAGTCACTTGACAGTTTTTTGAAACCTCCAAGAATTGCGTCACATGACTATGACGTGGACACGTGGTGGTCATTATTATTATTTATTATTGTACGCGAAAACCCTAAATTAAAGAAACTGCAATTCCGGACAAGGACAACATACTGGCTATGCTTTCATTGTATTTATCATTGTAGTATTTCAATTGGGGGGTTTGCACTACCGCCTGTGTTATAACATTAAGTTCATAATAACGTTAAACGAGGGCCTGGGGTTGCAACTTTTAGGACAAAACTCTTAAAATTTTCACAGGTTTTGTATATAAATTGTTATAAATTTGAATTAAGGGTCCCCTTGGTCGTCAGTTGGGGGCCCCGGGACCTCCGGTTGTCAATTAGAGGCCCTTGGGTCCCCTGGTTGTCGGTTAGGGACCCCTGGGCCCCCTGGTTGTTAATTAGGGACCCTGGGGCCCTTGGTTGTCAGTTAGGGGCCCTGGGGCCCCAAGGTCGTCAGTTAAGGTCTCCGGAGCGCCCTGGTTTTCAGTTGGGGGCCCCCTGATTGTCTGTTTGGAGCCTCTGGTTGTTAGTTAGGGGCCCCGGGCCTCCTGGTCGTCAGTAATAGGCCTTCTGGTTGTCAGTTAGGGGCCCCCTGGTCATCAGTTAGGGGCCCCCTGTTCGTCAGTTATGGGCCCTGGGCCCCCTAGTTGGTGGTTAGGGGCCCTGAGGCTCCCTGGTTGTCAGTTAGGGGCTCCCTGGTTGTCGGTTAGGGGCTCCCTGGTTGTCGGTTAGGGGCCCCCTGGTTGTTAGTTAGGAGCCCGGGTCCCCCTGATCGTCAGCTAGGGGCCCCCTGTTCGTCGGTTTGGGGCCCGGTTGTTAGTTAGGGACCTTGAGGCTCCCTGCTTATCAGTTATGGGCCCCTGGGCCACCTGAGTGTCAGTTATGGGCCCCGGGGCCCCCTGATTGTCAGTTATGGGCCCCGGGGCCCCTATTTGGTGGTTAGGGGCCATGGGGCCCTCTGGTCTTTAGTTAGGGGCTCTGGGTCCCCTGGTTGTTAGTTAGGGGCCCCGGGGCCCCTCGTCGTCATTAATATTACTGTGAATTACTATTATGTGCGTAATTACTGAAAAAAAACAGCAGCTAGACATCGCTAGGCTATGCTGTTATAATTTTTTTTTATTATTGGTGGTATTTTAATTGGGGGGGGGCCGGGCCCCCTGGGCCCCCTCTGGCTACGCCTACGAAGAGGCAGCATAATGAAAGCCATCATCTGATCATTGCATACGCGCATCATAATGGTACTTGAATCATAGACGAGATCCAACATTTTCTCTCATGCAGCCTTGTTAAAAAAGTTGACGCAGACCACTGTCATTTTGGCTGAATGGTTCATTCAAAGTAATTTGTAATTTGTAACGACAAATTACTTTTTCTGAGACGTAAAGACTACGGTAATTTCATCACTTTTTCAAAGTAATTTTTGGTGAAGTAATTTTATTACTTTTGTGCAGTAATTTGTAAACCACTGCTTTCAATTTTCAAAACAGTTTTTGTCCCCATTCTCACTTATGGTCGTGAATCTTGGGTAATGACCGAATTGTAATGTATCGTAATGTATTGTAATAACCATAGATGGGCAAGTTAATGCAAAACGCTAGCTTCGTTAACCACTAGTCCGTTAACAAACTTCACACCTCCGTTAACGTTAATCCGTTGTTTTCAGCTTTAATTAACGGAAGTTAGTAAAGTCCGTTAATTCGTTAACATTTTGCGTGTAATTTACATTTCTTTTTATTCACTCGCTTCTAGAACACGCATTGACGCTGTTGAGCTGATTTTAAGGAAATATTTATTGCTGTGGTGGTCTTTTTGTATTTTGAAAGTTACATTTTACAGTCTAATCTAAAGAAGTTCAAAACAAGTTCAAATGCTCAACGAAGCTGCAAGATATTAACGATAAAAACCTTAACGGAAGTTAACAGAACTTAACGGAAGTTACTTTAGTCCGTTAACAGTACTTAACGGAAGTTAATTTAGTCCGTTAACGTGAAAAAACTTTTTAACGGATTAACGAATTAGTGAAAAAGTTAGCTTCGTTATTAACGGATTAATGGACTTGTGCCCACCTATGGTAATAACCGAAAGAGTGCGATCACAAGAGTGCAGGCGTCCCAAATAAGGTTTTTACGAAGAATCGAAGGAGTTACACTGCTTAACAAGGTGCATAGCTCTGAGATTCGAAAATCTCTCAACATAGAGCCGTTACTTCTCCGAATTGAAAGATCTCAGCTTAGATGGTTTGTCTATGTAAGCAGAATGCCTCAGGAAAGACTCCCCAAACAAGCTTTGCTTGCCAAAGCAAATGGGAGAAAACAGTTGGACGACCTAGAACTAGATGGACCAATTACATTGAAGATCTTAAATGGAATCGCTTGGGAGTTCACCCAAGCAAAATTATGGATGTGATGGATGGCCGTGAAGTGTGGCGGCTTAATCTTGAGCAGCTGCCCCCGCAACCCTCACGGAAAAGCAGGTAATGAAGAAAGAAAAGAAAAAGCCACAGCAAAGGGTTTCAAATCAGTAGCCTATACAGTGTTCCCTGCACAAATTCATGTATTTGGTTTTGGGTAAAAAGGTTTTGTTTTACTTTAACAATATGGGATTACGCCTATATCTTATGTCAAAGGACGTAACTATTAATAACCCTTGTCCCTAACAGCGCCGACTATTTTCTTAAACTATGGCTGCCATTGTTTTAATACTTGGATACCATGTGCTATCTAATCTTACTGTGGCACCACTGCGCTGGATCGGTTTCTATAATTATGTTATTATTTTCAGTACTTAAATTGTAGGGGGACGCGTCTCCCCATCGAGTTTTAGCGTCCCCTCACCGAGATTCAGCGTCCCCCCCATCGAGTTTAAGCATCCCCCCATCGAGATTTAGCGACCCCTGCACCAAAAAAAAAAGCTTTCTCGACATTTAGACGGAAAAGTGGCCGATAATTTCAATAAATCCGAAATTCAGGCCGACGTCAGTACCAAATTGCGGCGAAGACCTTTTTTCTCTTTTTTGGTCTTCACCTGAATTTGGGCGCAACTTCCCGAAATTCCAGTTAGTGGCGTAAACCTATTTTTTTTGGTCTTCACTCGGATATGAGTAAATTTGTTTTTGATTGCTGCCTCACTCCGATTGCGCATGGATGCAGTAGCAAAAGCGTCCCCCATGCAATATTTTACAGTTTAAATGCTCATTATGACTATTTCGAAATCTTGACGTAACTATTAAGTTTAATAACTCTAGTCCCTAACAATGCTGACTATTTTCTAAAGCTATCACTGCCATTGTTTTAATACTTGAATACCATGTGCAATTTAACGTTGCTATGGCACCACTGCGCTGGATCGGTCGCTATTTAATATGTTGTGATTTCGATTTCGAAATCTTGCGCCAGTTTGGCGTAGAAAACGCAAAAATAACATTAGTGCGGCGCAAAAGCTCTTTAATAACTGTAATATTGTAATTACATTTTATTCACCAAGTTGCCTTGGCCAGGAAAGAGCAAAGGAATCTTTCTGTTTTCGAGTCATTTAAGCTGCACTATCCGCCCAACTCCCTACCGTACACTGTGAAGGCTTCACACTATCCCTTTAATAATTGCTGAACGTGAAACAGATAATTTTGCACGGAGCTTTTATCTATTCTGGCTGTGAATTGGCTACCAATTTTTATAAAGTTTGATTTTTAACCCGACTCGACCGTTTCAGTTGCAGAGGTTCTATCCACTAGTTTTTGCTACATGATTGATTTTTTTTAAGTACAGTTTATAACTTAGGCTGTGACGTAAATCGTGGTTTCAATGTGTGGCGCAACGGTAATGTAAAGAATTGGATTTCAGTTTCAGGAATGATCAGTTTTTGCTGTCGCTAATTGCAGCGCATTAGCAAGCAGGGATGTGGAAGCGGAAGCTGGAAGCGGTAAAAGGGTACCGTTCCACTTTGACCATTCATCGAAGTCAAAACTTGAATGTGGTGCAAGTAAAAAAAAATATTCAACGAAAAGTGAATGTTTGATCGATCATCATTGGCAAAGAAACATTTTTAAAGGCGTGTGGTTAACTTAGTTCCGGGGCAGCCCCCACCCTATCAACTCAGGGATGAATCTCGTAGCTAACCGACTCATTGTTAGAATTATAAGTGTTCAAAATTCTTCTACTTTAGTCCTAAAATTTAAAGATTTTCTCAAAAATACTCTTAAATGGGGCCATACTAGTATAAACAAAACATGGGGCCGTACTCGTATAAAACAGGATTCACCAATATAAACAAAGTTTCCAGTTCCAGCATTTTAATTTCTTTCTCTGCGATAATATATTCTAGAAAAGCAAACAGAGGAGAGCATCATAGCGTCTCTCAAACATAGTTTAATATTGTATCTTTTAAACATGATGTTATAACTTGGGCAAGTTTTTGTTGCACTAAAATTCTGAAAAAGCTGCGTTTATTTTTAACAAAAGTTGCATTTATTTTTAACGAAAGTTGCAGAAAAAAGTTGGATTTAGGCCTATGCACAACGAGTTTAAACAACACTGATTTTTAGCTAGGCTACTCACTATTTACCACACAGTTATACTTTTCAAATAACCTTGGTTTGGTCAAAATAAAGAAACAAAACACAAACCGATTTTCTACCATCAAATCCAACCGAAAAGAAAAC
This sequence comes from Trididemnum nubilum, assembly GCA_963965965.1. Lineage (NCBI taxonomy): Eukaryota > Metazoa > Chordata > Ascidiacea > Aplousobranchia > Didemnidae > Trididemnum > Trididemnum nubilum. The sequence goes on along the minus strand of OZ014482.1, from coordinate 14,425,551 downwards.
CATGCATACAAGTGTTGCCATCAAACGAAATGGAAAACTATTAAACTGGAAAAGAGGCAATCGCTATAGTTTAATTATTCAAGAGATTTATTTACAGATAATGCTAGATACTTCCAAACTTTGTCTGAAGAGAAATGACGATCGGTTGCCAACAGTTTCCATAGCATGTTGAAACTTCGCTCCAGTGAGCTTGAAGATGCTTGGCAGTTGAATGATTTTGCATAAAGCTGGGGACTGATGTTTCGCCGGGTCATTTCTGCAATGGCTCCACAGCCCTGATTTTGACACATTGGTACTAGTACTTCTACGGTTGTAGCTGAACCTCTTTGTGCAAACCAACTGTTGCATCATAGATAACATTGAGACGAACCAATACGTCACAAAGCTCGTTGTTACACAATTCAAAGACGATACCAGAATTAAACTGAAATACTGTAGTTTCGAAGTATATTTTTCAAAACACACCTTTTGCATTTTGCGCAAAAATTGATAAAAGTTGCCGTAAAAAGTTGCAAGTAAAATCGAAAAAAGTTGCATAATAAAACTTATGGAAACAGCTTAAAACATTGTACTATCCAAAGTCTGAGTGTTTTGGAAGCTGTAAAAAAAGTTGCCCTAGTTATAACATAATGCTTATTATAATTATTGCTAAGCAAGCATGGCAATACGGTACGTAAGTACGGTATGCCTCAATTTTTGCTACAACGACACTTGCTACTCGGTGACGACGTTACCTGCAGTACTTGTGTTAGTACGATGCATTGTTACGCGTCTGTAAATTGTTTATGACACGTGTTCTGACTTCTGATTATTTGTTCTTCTCCCCTTCTAGTCCGGTACAAATACGACAAAATACATGCAAACCCGGAAAAAAATTTATAAGAAGCCGAAATTTGGCACGATGACTCAGGACCATGTCCTAAGCCTCCAAAAAAAATCCCCATGTTTTGGACATGGGACTTCCCCTTTTTCGGCCTTAAAAGTCTGCCTCCTAGTGTCAAAAAGTCTTTACTGTCCAACAGCCTATTTAAAAGTTATGGAAGAGCCAAATTTTGAATCGTAATCGATTTTTCAGTGCAGGTATAAACAATTTTTTTTTAAATTGATGACGTCATTGTTGGTGACGTCATAGCCACATTTTAAGGTTTGGAAAAATGGCATATTCTGCATTGATGACTCAAATTGTGAATGAGAGTTAGCTGTTTGACTTCTAACCAAAAATTGCTTAAATCAAAAAGATGACGTCGCAATCGTTTTTGATGACGTCATCTGCCAAGAGTTTTGATCGTAAATTAGAAAAAGAGCGTTTGACCGAACGAAACATTGCACCACTTTGGGAATAACAGCATCATCAACATCATCATTTTGAGGTTCTAAGTCATCTTCGAGTCCTTGGCCGAGGACTTTCATCGTTCTCCTATACGCAATGGTTCTAAAAAAACATAACTAGCGAAATTACATGTCAATTAATACGCAGTGCAGATGTCAAGAGACCGCAATTACATGTCAATAGACCGCAACTAGAACGTTGTTTTTAGGGGGCAAAATTTGTTAAGGGGAGGCCAAAATTTTTGGGTTGGTCTACTTTTCTCCGAGTTCTCTGATGATCTCAGAAAAAAAGAAAAAAGGTCATCGTGCCAATTTGGTCTACGTTTATCCGAGTTCTCTGTTGATCTCAAAAAAAAAAGGTCGTCTCGCCAAATTATTCTACTTATCTCCTAGTTTTTTGTCGATTTACAAAAAAAGGCCACCATCTTGAAACTGTTGTAAGGGGAAGGGGAGTTTGATTGGGCATGCTGGGCATTTTAGGCGGGCGGAATTTTTATTTAGGGGGTGCTGCCCCTTTTTGCCCTCCCCCCCGTAGTTGATGCCCTGTTAATACGAATCCCGAGCACGATAACATATCCCGTAGGAACAGAATTTTTACCGTTTTGCAATGTCTGACAATATTATTATCGTACACAGAATGCTTTGTTTAGCATACTTCTACAATCTGTAGTACTAAATCCATTGGTGGGCAAGTTAATGTAAAACGTTAGCTTCGTTAACCACTAGTCCGTTAACAAACTTCACACCTCCGTTAACGTTATTCCGTTATTTTCAGCTTTAATTAACGGAAATTAACAAAGTCCGTTAATTTGTTAACATTTTGCGTGTAATTCACATTTCTTTTTATTCACTCGCTTCTAGAACACGTATTGACGCTGTTGAGCTGGTTGTTAGGAAATATTTATTGCGATGGTGGTCTTTTTGTGTTTTGGAAGTTATGTTTTACAGTCCAATCTAATTTCAAGATAAAAATAAATTCAAATGCACTAACGAAGCTGCGAACGGAAAATCTTTGGAAATTGCGAACAGCAATAATTAATAGACCTATGAGACTGTAGCTTATTGTACCGGTAAGATGAATGAATGGTGCAAGATATTAACGATAAAAACCTCAACGGAAGTTAACAGAGCTTAACGGAAGTTAATGTAGTCCGTTAACAGAACTTAACGGAAGTTAATTGAGTCCGTTAACATGAAAAAACTTTTTAACGGATTAACGAATTAATGAAAAAGTTAGCTTCGTTATTAACGGATTAACGATTAACGGACTAGTGCCCACCTATGACTAAATCTATTATACAGTAAAATAGACCTGGCATCTGAGCTAAACTTATCTAATCAATTAGAATAACATTTGAACAAACTCATCGGATTAATCTAAATAACACCTGATCAAAAACTTATCTAATCAACCAAGATTCTTGAATTAACATCTGAACAAAATTTATTTGAATAATCTATAATCACCACGCTAATATTTGACAATTTGCTGCCTTAATAATTTTTTTTATCTTTGCTAATGCTTGCATTTTAAACTAAAATTGCAGATTAACGTTAACTGCGCGAGGAAACTTTTGGATAAACATTTATAGGCTTTCTTGCTCTAACTGCAAAATGCATTATTTTATTTTAATCCCATATTGGGAGGATTAAGTTTTATGTTCTTGACTACTAGCACCGGCGCAGCCAGAAATAAAAAAAAAAAGGGGAAAGGACAAAATTTTTTGTTGTGATTAAAGCATATGCAAATCGAAAAGTTTTTATTTAGCCAAATTGCCTCAAACTACTGTGCAAAGGTTAAGCGATAACAAGTTGAAGTCCTGCCATCGTTCATACAGCAGACACATAAAAAAATGACTAAACGAAAAAAATAAAAATTAAGGTACCTATAGTTTTACGATTTTCCTATATTTAACGATGCAACAGTGGATACAAAAAAACGCGTTTTTTTACTTAGGCCATACGAGAAAATCGCAGATTGCCGTTATTTTTCAAGAAAGCTTGCATAATAATATTTCAATTTTCGAATGATTATAATTACATTTGATTCATCAAGTTGCCTTGGCCTAGAGACAGTGAAGGGACCTTTCGGTCTTCTATCACAGTATATTGTGACAAATTAAGAACAAATGATATGCACAATTGGCAAAAACATACGAGCAACTCCCGCTTACACCCGAAAATGATTGGTTTTTGAAAAAATAAGTGCTCCCTATCATAATTTATGTTAAGTGACAGTTGACATCAGTCACAACATACTGCTTGCTATCTTCAACCAACAAAAAAAAATGCGCCGTATTGTGGCTTGCCAATATAAAGTTTCGTTTAATTGATTACTGTACTCTGTTGTTATTGTCGTTGGTAGGAAATAGGGATCTAAGCATTAAGCAAGAATAATGCGATAGCGACCGACCAATTCCTTATATGGTTGTCTCAATCAAATAATGCGAATCCGAACGCGGCGTTCGCGGAAAAATGATCATAACGAAATACAATGAGCTTAGACAAAAAAACCAGAGCCAGGATAAAATGGATCATTCTATTTCGAGACGTTTCGACTTAAACTAAAGTCATTATCAATCTATAAAAATCATGACGTTAGAATTGTTGAAAGACCATCAATATAGACCAAAACGATAAACCGGAGGTAGCAGTTAATAACCGGGTCAAGGGTAAAATCTAAAACTAAACCAAAATAGAAATGGAAAAAACATATTAGTAATTTGCCTCAGATAACCCAAATTTAATGAATTTAATCTTGAAATGTTTTTTGCCAAAATTAACACTATTCATGCCAATATTCAGTTCACCAAAGACTTGGAACAAAATAGTCAACTACCCTATTTAGATGTTCTAGTCACGAGAGCTGATGTTAAGTTTAAAACAACAGTCTTCCGAAAGAAAACCAACTCTGGTTTATACATAAAGTGGTCGAGTTTATGTCCAATGAAGTATAAACGTAATTTAGTGTCGTGTTTATTAGATCGTACTTATCGTATTTGCAATTCGTATAAGGCAATGCATATTGAATTTGAAACAATTACGGATATGCTACTGAGAAATGGCTATCCACTACCCTTCATTCAAAATCATATACGTCATTTTTTAAACAACAAGCATTCCGATCTTAACATATCAAAGAAGGTGGATAAACAAGCTGCTCGTTTAATCTTACGATTACCTTTCATTGGCAATACATCTCTTCACATAGAAAAAGAATTAAAATCGTTTTTTCGGCACCATTTGTCAGGAAAATTAAGTTTAAATGTTGTGCATGATTGCTATAAAATTGGTGACATGTTTAAGCACAAAGAACTGCAACCTAAGCTTTATCGTCACAATGTTGTATACAAACTAACTTGTTCTTGTGGTAGTGTCTACATTGGTCAAACCCGACGTAATTTGCAATCACGGTTACACGAGCATAATCCTGCAACTAGTCCCAACCAGCATTCAGATGTCACCAAACATCTCCTTGAAAATCCCAACCATATCATTGATTTCAATGATCCAGAAGTTTTATGTTCAGCTCACAACACGAAGGAGTTATTCATAAAAGAGACTTTATTAATTCAGCAATATCAACCAGATATTAATGTAGATGGATCTTCATTTCCACTATATGTATTCAATAGCTAATGTGGCTCAAACATTTTGTCAATTCTGTTAAGTTTTTTTTTTGTCCTTTCTTCCCCTTCCATTAGTATATATATATATTTTTTTTTTGTTTTTGTTTTTACCCTCTCTTTTGGAATTTATGTCTGTCGCATGTCCCTTTTTATTTTTTTCCACTTGACCTTGTCTCTTTATGATGTCATATTATCAAAATTACTGAATATTTTTGCGTATCACTTAACTACCTTTATGATTAAAATGCAAAAGTGCAAAGTTTAGTAAGCACCGTTAATTTTTTGAGAGAAATTTTAGAGCTCTGATTTGTTGAATATCTTAGTTCTTGAAAATTTTACTGTTCCATAAGTGTACTTGATTAGTTCAGTTATTAGTCTTGTCTCTAAACTGTAAGTGAGTTGCCAGTTTGACCTGTATATCTTTGAATTTAGCACCAAATTTTATTGAGAGTACAGTACAGATTTAAAGAGAGATAAGTTAATAACCAGGTCTTCACTTGGAATTATAATACCCAAGGTAAGTTTTGTAATTTTTTTTTTTTTAACCATCGTGGTTAGAGGGTATTTATTTATTTATTTTGCCTAAATTCATTAAATTTGGGTTATCTGAGGCAAATTACTAATATGTTTTTTCCATTTCTATTTTGGTTTAGTTTTAGATTTTACCCTTGACCCGGTTATTAACTGCTACCTCCGGTTTATCGTTTTGGTCTATATTGATGGTCTTTCAACAATTCTAACGTCATGATTTTTATAGATTGATAATGACTTTAGTTTAAGTCGAAACGTCTCGAAATAGAATGATCCATTTTATCCTGGCTCTGGTTTTTTTGTCTAAGCTCTTCATATCGTCCCGTTATTCTGCTCCGAAATACAATGGGTTTATTTTTATTTATATGGCACGCCCGCAAACAAAATTTGGTTCGCCCCGAAAACTGCGAATAAAATGCTTCCAAAGCAAATTTTTAGGCCCGGCCGTAAAATCGTGACCGTACGGGCATATTGTTAGTTTGTTTAAAACAACTGGCTGCTTGTACGCTGGTTAGGCAATACGCTGAGCTTACCGAATTTCGTTTTTTTTAACTAAAGACGAGCTTTTGCGCTCACGATTTTACGCACAGTGTAGATTGGGATTAGGCGGACGGCGTCTGCGCGACTTTTTGCTCGCAGCCAATCAGCGCGCTCAATTTAGACTTCGACACAATTTGGGCTACGTCGCCGGACTCGCTTCTCTGATAGATAACAAGAACATTGTTCATAATCAACACGGCTATGCGTTGTAATATGCAGACATAGAAATTGATTGACACAGATTTCCTAAAAATAAATTAGCGAACTATTTACTGTATTAAACATTTGACATTGCGCAGATTGAAGTTGTTAGATTAATTCAAACCTGCCGATCGCGTTCTCCAACTTCAACTGAAAACAAAACTAAAGGATCAAGCAGACATTGTAGCTACGCTTTTGGTAATTAACAAAAACTTTTTGAGCAATAAAATTTTGATTCCGTCATTTTTCAGATAAACGGATTCACTAGGCTGTTGGTCTAAATGTAGGCCTACATAAAGCAGTTTAGACCAATTACGTCTGATATCTTATTCCATGTAAATGCAAAAAAAAATAAGTAAAATGCATGCAATCAAATGAAATGCGTATATTTTTACGCATATATACGCGTAATCGGTAAAACGGACCTAATACAGTACAATAAAAAAATCAATTTCGATGTTCACAATAAACGGAGAATCATTCCTTTAGAAGAGATTTGCTTTCCTTTCGCGATTAGTGTTTTTTCCAAATGCTTTGAAATAAAACATTCTCGAAATTTATTACGGTCGAAATACGATTCGACTATGGTGGCATATAATTCGTGTACTGATATGCGTCAGATCTCGGCCGCCCCAAATTCTCGCCGGTATCTGATTCTACTTGTTTCATTGTGGAAAATGATGAGTTTTGAAACAAATGGATTGCGTTTTTTGGTGCGAAATTGCGCTGCTTTCTACCTCATTCGCATTCTCCGCAAATGCAATGCGGTATGCTGACGAGACACTATTATTCCACGACAGCGCGATACGGGCTACGCAATGATCTTATTTTACAAAAGTTGATTTTTTGATAGTAACTCTTCATTTCCATTGCTACGTTAAAAATGATTCACTTTGCCTTTTTTGCTGCAAACGTTTTTTTCAATCCGAATATCTCGCAAACAATACAAGCTGGAGGGCTAAAATTTGTTGTAAAAGATAGAGAAGCTAATGACCTTAAAAAAAATGTTCCAAAAAATGCAAAAGTTTTGATGTTGTTTATTTGCAACTCTGGGTAGAATTACACTTGAGTTGAGCGTTTTTCAATTACCGTAGTTTTTTCACATTTTGTTTTTTAAATATTTTTTGTGAAAAATTGTGCACTTTAAAAAAAGGAGGGGACTGGTCCCCCTAACCCCCCTCTGGCTCCGCTGGTGTCTACTACACCAGACTTTTACTGACAACACAGTTTTTGGCTTTCAATCGACTGAATTCACAATATAATAATTCTCTCAAGTTTAAAGCTAATAAAAAAAAAGTTTTGCAATGTTTCGTTTGGTCAAATACTCTTTCAAATTTACGATCAAAATTCGTGACAGATGACGTCATCAAAAACGTTTGCGACGTCATCACTTTGATGTAAGCAATTTTTGGTTTGCATCCAAAAACCTAGCTCTAATTTCCAATTTGAGCCATCAATACGTCATTTTTTCAAAAAAATTGGCTATGACGTCACCAGCAATGACGTCATCAACTTCAAAGAAAAAAATTTTAAACCTGAACTTGAAAACCAACTATTAGTTGAAACTTGGCACTTTTAGAACTTTCGGATTAGCTGTTGGATAGTAAAGGCTCTTTGACACTAGATGGCAGACTTTAAAGGCCGAAAAAGGGGGAAGTCCCATGTCCAAAACATGGGGATTTTTTTGGTGGCTCAAGACATGGTCCTGAGTCATTGTGCCAAATTCGGCTTATTATAAATTTTTTCCGGGTTAAAGCTATTTCTACCGGACTATTCCTTCCCTAAGAAGTAAGGCCAAAAGACGTCACATGACTTGAAAAGCTCCAAACTTGGCAAAACTGATATTCAGTGGTGGCCTTAGGAAAGGGGGAGCCCCTGTGCAAATTAAATAGGGGGGCCCTTTTCTTTACACACCACTTTACAATATTTATTTGCACTTGCAATTAAGCACAACAATGCATTTTACAAATAACAAGACCAGAAGACCAATGCTATTGCAGCCCTAATCAAATCAAATGTTTGTTCATAAGTTCCTCTCATCTAGATTATCAGCTCAATTAATAGCAGCAAATTAACGTAAACTGCTTTATACTGCTTAGCATATGATATACTGCATAGTGCATACGTTGTCAAAAACCTATTACTGCCAGCTGCTGAAAGCAGTTAAAAACAAAACTAGTGGAAAAACGACTTCTTGAGTCATAGGCGTAGCCAGGATTTTTGATTGGGGGGGGGGGGGGGGGCAAACCACAGATCACATGCAATAACGCCATCAGTAACTTCAAAAGAGGAATTTTTTGGTGGAGCAAAGATATCGTAGAATGGAAGATCAGAAGTCGTGGTCTGGTGTTGGCATGTAACTAGGAACTCGTTCAAGGAGAGAGCTTAAACCTATAGCCTAGTTAAAATGCGAAAATGTGTAAATTGGGACACGTGCTTAAGTAAAGAAGTGTACTGTAATTCAAACGTATCACAGACGGGGGTCTGGGGGTGGAGCCTCCAGCCGCCGGAGGCTGTGGGGGTCTGGGGGCGAAGCCCCCAGCCGCTGGACGATTTTTCGAAATTTTTTGGAAAAAAAAGTAGTTTTAATACCATTGAATCACATTTTGCAGATTTTCAGAGCCATTTGAAAGTACTAGATTTTTAACATTTGAAAGCCAATTGAAAAAATTAAGTTGTTCAGTCCTCCTTTTGCTTGCAATTTAAGTCCAAAACACGTTTAATATCTTGCATTTTGGGGTTATATTTTATTAGTGATTTCGCCCAGGTAGGGGGAAGTAAAGTACAATCCCTCCAGCAATATTTTAGCAGTAAATAACAATTCAGTCGATTATTTTCTTTATAGATTATTGTTTTGTCTTGAAATTAGCCAGTTATAGGAGTACATATACGGCCAGGGGTGTTCTATTGTTTTACAAGAAAATTTATTGGTAAAGCAAACAAGCTGTTCACGCGTTAACGGTCGAAATAGAACGACACAACTTCACGAAAGAGCACAAGACAGAAACTCATGCGTAACGAAGATAGTCACGCCTAAATGGCAGTTTCCAGTAAGCACACTGTTTCATAATCACACATCTCCCTTCAAGTACATTTCACCCAAATTACGAATGGACTTATATAAAGCTTTGGCTTAAGGCCAAGTAGGATCCTCAACGAGTCTGTGAGGCTTCCGTACGCTTCTACGTGGTCGATCATTTGATGTAGCAATGGGTTCCGAGTCGCAAGGGTCTGGACTACTGGTACCGAAACAATTTTCAAATATAGGCAGCGAAGCAGGTACACGTTTTCGTATGAACTTTCGATTGCGAACCAATAACCGACCACTAGCAGTTTTCACAACATATTTTCGATAATTTTCAATGGCTATAACAATTCCATAGATATCGAATCTTTTGGTATCTTTATTTTGGATAGCTACGTGAGATCCTATAGCAATGTCAGGAAGAGGCGCAGCATGCCGATCATATGCTCTCTTAGTCTTTTCCAAAGACATTGATTTTCTAGTTTCTGCCTCTTTCATTTTCGTTTGCCACTCGTTAGCAAAGGCAGTATGGTGCACTGGCAGAGTGTCTTGCACAGGATGCCCATACAATTTTTGTGCGGGTGACAGTTTGTCTTTAACACTGGGTGTGTTTCTATACTGTAGCAAGGCCCTGGCCAGTTTGTCCTCATCTAAACGGCGCTGAGTGCTTGATCGCCTAATCAACTTTTTCATTGACTTGACGGTGGCTTCAGCTTTTCCGTTAGATTGCGGGTAAGCAGGAGAAGACACTTTGTGTTGCACTCCCCACTCCCTCAAAAAAGTTTCAAATTTGTGGGATACGAACTGCGGGCCCCCATCAGACCACAATACGTCAGGCACGGCAGTACGAGCAAAATAGTCACGCAAAGCACTAATCACAGCATAAGACGTAGTATTAGAACGCATTAGGTGAATTGATGGCCAGTCTGTGCAACAATCAACCATAATGAGAAAGTTCTGGCCATTGACATACGCAAAGTCTACAGCAAGTTCTTGAAAAGGGCGAGAAGCAGGGGTACGCAAAATCATTGGTTCTTTCCCCAGAGAGGGAAGCTCATCCTGGCATATTTTGCAAGCAGTAATAACCTTTTCGATGTCCTGATCAATACCTGGCCAGTAGATGGCAAGACGAGCTCTATCACGAGTTCTTGCAATGCCCTGATGGGAATCATGCAGTTTGCGCAACATGTCATTTCTTAATGCAAACGGAATCAAAAGTCTACACCCGTAAACAATAAAATCATCAACAATAGATAAATCCTCCCTTACACGCCAAAAATCGGCTAAACATTTAGGAAGGTGGCTTTTCGAAACAGGAAAACCCTCATTGATCACCGTCTTCAATTTTTGATATACGGTATCAATTTCAGCCGCTTCCGAGACTTCGCTGAGTCTCATGTTGAGCTCCCTTTGCTGCTCCCGAGCCGCGAGAGCAAAAATAGACGGAGCGGTTTCTTCAGCTAATTGGTCCCATGGTTCTGCCTCCATAGTGGGGTAGCGTGACAACGCGTCAGGTCCAGCATTAAGTGACCCTTTTACCCATTGAGCCGTAAAATTGTACGACACAATTTTCCTGCGCAGTCGCTGTAGCCTTGGGTTTTCGATTTCGTCTAAACGTTTACTGTTCAAAATAGACAGTAATGGGTTGTGGTCCGTCAAAATATCAAAATGAGCCAGACCTGCCAAAAATTTGTGACATTTTCGAATTGCCCAAGCGACGCCCAGCATTTCTTTTTCAACAGTGGCATACCTGGACTCCGCGCTGGTCAAAAAACGTGATCCAGCTTGGATAATCGACCAATTATCTCCATTAAGCTGTTGGAGAATAAACCCCAGGCCTTTGCCACTGGCATCTGTCATCAACCTTGTCTGTCTGCTGAGGTCAAAAAAACCCAAAGTAGGGGATTCGGACAAAACAGTTTTGCAGTGCTTAAAAGCTGTATCGTGGTCAGGTCCCCATAGAAATTCGTTCTTGGTGCTCAAAAGTGATCTCAACGGTGCTAAAGAAGAAGCAATACTCTTTGAGCAACCAGACAACTGATTTACAAGGCCAAAAAACGAGCGCAAATCAGTAATGTTCTGAGGAGTGGGAAAATCACTTATGGCCTTCATTAAAGATGCGTCAAGTTTGTATCCATCCTGCGATACTTCATATCCAGCAAATTTTACTGACGCACGGGCGAATTTAAACTTTTCCTTTTTAAGTGAGATGTGCAGTTCCTCACAACGCTTGAGAAACTGTCGGACCCTACTAAGGTGCGAGTCAAAATTACAATCAAAAATTAGCACATCATCAACAACTTTTCGATAGTTTGTGAGGCCAGAAAATGCCTCATCCATGCGCCTGTTGTAGTGCTCCGATATTGAGCAAATGCCAAATGGAGCTCGTAAAAACTTGTACCTCCCGAAGGGAGTGATAAAAGTGGTCAACAATTGACTGGCGTCATCTAAAGGACATTGGTGGTATCCTTTAAGCGCATCGAACATGGTAAAAAATTTACACTGTTGGTCACTGATGTTAGCCACTGCTTCTGCAGGTGAGCAGGACCTATAGTACTCGCGTAACACGTACTTATTAAGTTTCGAAAAATCAACACATAAGCGCACATCGTCCGAGTCTTTTTTAGGGGCAACAACGATGGGAGCGCACCATTCAGTGGGCTCCGTTACCGCCTCAATCACGCCTTGAGCCTCTAGCATAGATATCTCCTCTTTAAGCTTATCTCTGTAAGCGTAAGGAACGAACCTAGGCGTGTTAACGCAAAATGGTTTAGCGTTGTCCGTTAGTTTAATGCAAAATTTTTCACCGTCCATTGTCCGGATTTGTCCATCAAAAACCGTAGGAAATTCGTTGATGAGATCTTCTTCCGTGATATCGTCTTTGCAGATACCTCGAATCTGGGCTGGATAGCTTTCCGGAAGTATTTGCAAATCTTGTGCTGTTTTCCAAGATACAAGCAGTCCGCCCGGGATAGATGGAAAGACATGAATTGTGTCTTCCACGGTCGTCTCACCGAGGGTAATGCTAACTGGCAATTGTCCAATTTCACGCAACGATGAGCCATCTACTGACGACGTTTCTCCACATGATGGCTTTAAAAGATTCTCAACATCTTCACCCAGCATAGGTAGAATGTTCACGTCAGCTGCGGTTAAATCAGCTCCAGAGTCAGGCAGTGCCTCAAGGGATTTCGAGCCGTTAAGTCCAGTCACTACAACGTTTACTGTTGGAGCTTTGTTGATACTTCGTAGTGAGTTTTTGACTCTCATCAAATTGCCGCCCTGTGTCGATAGACGTCCTAACTGCTGTTCGGCTGGAGAAGTGTTAGGTGCATGTCGAGACTGAGTAGTACTTTTGCAATATGAGGCAAAATGGTCAAGTTTGCCACATTTCAAGCAAGTCTTTCCTTTGGCGGGACAATTTCTGATGTCCTTATGCCAGGGTCGGCCGCATCGACCGCACTTCTTGCTGGTTGTGAGATCGTCTTTTGTCTTGCTCGCACGTGGTAAGGGCATGGTTTTCTCTCTTACTTTGTGACGCACCGATGCGCGACCAATCACGTGATCTTTTATGTCGGCACGCTGGTGTTTCGCAGACTCGTGAGCGCGGGAAATCGACATTGCTGTCTCCAATGTAAGCTTTCGTTCTCTCAGCAATTGCTCGACTGTATCGCCATCGCTAATTCCTTCGATGATTTGATCTCGAATAGCTTTGTTCGTGCACTCTTCAGAACAATAATTGCAGGTGCGAACCAAATCACGCAAGGAGACCAAAAAATCGTCAAATGATTCTCCTTTCTGTTGCCGCCTTTTACGAAACGCTTTCCGTTCTACGGTCTCATTTACTGTTCCTTCAACGTGCTCGGTCAGAGCTTCAATAATGCTCTTTACGTTTTGCTTCTTTTCCTCAGGTAAGCCAAGATTGCTGACTATTAGGGCAGTTTCTCTTGAGAATGCGAGTCTCAACACGTTGTACTGGGTTTCGGCTTCCTCTTTGGATAACCCCGACACTAATGAATAAGCTGTCCATTCTTCTTTCCAAGAAGTAAAGTTGCTTCCTCGATCTATATCAAGGTCTAGGTTAGGAATGTCACTTTTTCTGAAAGTGAAAGGCATCCTTTCGTTCTCAAAAACTTTTCTGAGCTACTCGCAGCGCCATGTTCTATTGTTTTACAAGAAAATTTATTGGTAAAGCAAACAAGCTGTTCACGCGTTAACGGTCGAAATAGAATGACACAACTTCACGAAAGAGCACAAGACAGAAACTCATGCGTAACGAAGATAGTCACGCCTAAATGGCAGTTTCCAGTAAGCACACTGTTTCATAATCACACAAGGGGCCCAGGCTCTCTCAATTCAAAAATTTGTTTAATGACCATTTCTTTTACTGAAGCTAATTTTTTTCAAAAGTATTTTGTTGCATAAAAACTGGCGAGGTGGAGATGAATTGTAATTGAAAAATGTGCAATAGATAGTTATGCCTACAAACCATGTTATTGCCCGAGTCGGATTTACATTTAGTTGGGCCCCTGGTACTTTGAGATTTTTGTATTTTTTTCGTGCCAAATACAGGTGAAGACCAAAAAAAGTCTTATCTGAGCGCGGGGCCCCTGGCACTGTGCCATGTATTAAATCCGTCCCTGGTTATTGCATTACATTCATAAAAAGGTTAGATGAGAACCTCAGTTAGCAACTTTTAGGATAGAAACACTTAATTTCACTCGGGTTATACGTTTAAATTGGTCGGTAACATTAAATTGAAGGAGCCCTGGCCCCCTGAAATAGTATTATTGTTGGGGACCCATTTAAATTAGAAGGCCATATAAATATTCTTGTAGGGGGTCCATTTAAATTGGTTGATAAAAATTAAATTTAGAGGGCCCGGGCCCCCTGGCTCAATACAATTGTTAATTACTGTTGTACGAGTGTACTGTTGTATGCGAAGATGCTAAAAGAAACTGAAGAAACAACAGTCTTTTTTGTGACATTTTTATCATGAGTAGCATTTCAATTGGAGGGCCCCTGCCCCCCCCCGTGGTTACGCATATGATCTGAGTAGCCGAAAAGTAGCAAGCAAAAAAAGAAAGAGTAGTAAGTTGACTTTACCAGTAAATTTTTATTATCTGTTTACTAAATCTGACTTAAAAGTTAATACTAATATTGTCTTGGAAAGGGGGATATGTGTAATAACATTGGAACAAGTGCATCTTGAGGGAGGGGGTACATATGAAATGACACTTAAAACAAATGTATAAACTTTTTATCATAATTTGCTAAAGTTTTTCATAATCAAATTTTTTCTGCGCGCGGTAGGTCAAATGGGAGGGCCCCAAGAAGTGGGGGGGCCCCTGTGCATTTGCACACTTTGCACATTCCTAAGGCCACTACTGCTGATATTCATGAATTCCATTTTAGAATATATATGCCATTAATTAAACCTTTATTTTTAAAGCGCGGAAAACGAGAACTTTGAAAAACCTTGGCAATTTTTTTACCAACGTACCGTACCTGCCAAGCACAGTACGTTTAGAGCTTTGATTGACCTACGTACCAGGGGCGTATTTTGGGTCGCTAGGATAGTAGAATTAACCTAGAATAGTATGCAAAATTGCGGCATGCCCCCCCTTTCTTTATAACTTGGGCAGAAAGTTTGAGCACACAAAGACCTTCTTTCGGCCAAAAACCGGACTAAATTTGAGTGAAGACCTTCTTTTTTTTTAGTCTTCACCTAATTTTGGGCAGGAAAACGGACTGATTTTTGGTTCATTCTGGTCTTCATTATTCTCAAATTTTCTGCGCCATGTTCAAATTTTGAACGAACCGTACCTTACTGTCATCCTTGTAGCTAAGTACTTTTTGCGACAAGAATTATTCTGATATGGTACTGTGCAATGTGCATAGCCGCATAACTCTTACAATGTTTTTTATTTTACTTTCCTAAAAACACACGTTATTAGCAAAATTTTGGAGCCAATCACATGCACAGGCAATTAAATTCGTATTAAAAAAATTCTACAAATGTGGAAGCTTCGTTCCAGGGCTATCTAATTACAACCCAGGGATCTAAATATCCCTGTTACAACCAAGTCAAGATTTGCGCATAACAGCGCAGATGCAGTCGAAATAAGTCATTATCCCGAGCGGTTACAATCCGTTCCCAGACCCAAATAATCGCTCATTGGAACGATCGACGCTCGCGTCGCGTATTCCTTTGTTTTTACTCAGCCATTTTCCAACTAGCGAGTGCGAAATTTCAGACTTTTGCTTATAACTCGAGAATGGTTTGGTCTAGCTTCCTGAAATTTTGACAGTAGTTTGAGATTAATGAGTTATATGCTTGTACCACATTTCGAGGCAATAGGTCACGTGAATTCGGTTTTAAAACCCGAAAACCGCCCCGCAAGTATGGCGTAAAAAGCCGTCTCAGTCAAAAACGGCCTAAGTACGGCAAAAAATATTTCATAGGGTTGAATGTCTTAAGTTCCCCTTTCATCCCAATCAACCCACGTTTGGCCGCGATGAGGTTCATTTTTTTTTCTTCCTAATTTTTGTGTAAAGTTGTTGAGCTGCAAACGCAATTATTTCTCCCGAAATTTTTTGGGGCAACTCAACCGGGAACCCCCCCAAAATGGGGCCTCAAAAATCAATTTTTTGAATGGTTCAAGCTAGAGTGCTAGTTTTTTTGATATTAGTAGATTATTAACAGACATATGATTTGACATAGTTTGGGGGTGCCACCCCCCCGGGAACCCCCCAAAAACAATTTTTTGAACGTCTTAACTTGGGAGTTCCAGTGTTTTATGATATCAGATATTTAACAGACAAATATTTTGACATAGTTTGGGGGTGCCACCCCCCCGGGAACCCCCCCAAAATTAATTTTTTGAATGGCTCAACTTAGAGTGCCAGTGTTTTATAATATCAGTAGATATTTAACAGACAAATATTTTGACATAGTTTGGGGATACCACCCCCCCAAAAATCAATTTTTTGAATGGCTCAAGCTAGGGTGCCCGTTTGTTTTGATATCAGCAGATATTTAACAGACAAATATTTTGATATAGTTTGGGGGCGCCAACCCCTGGGGACCCCCCAAATGGACCTCCCGAAAATTAATTTTTTGAACGGCTCAACTTAATGCACCAGTGTTTTATGATATCAGGAGATAATTAACAGACAAATATTTTGACTTTACTTTTCTGGAGGTTCCATAATCATATTATTTTGAATAATTGTTGATTTTACAATAGACAAAAAGTACTTTTGAGCGTCACAGCATTAGCTATGCGTCGGTCGTTCACTGGGTTTGCCTGCAAACTCCTATCTAGTCATTTTAAACTTCTGGGTAAACGTTCAGAGAAATTTGAATCCGTTGAAACATAACGACGTTGTGATTACTTGGACTTTTCGCTTCAGGACCGCTCCAAATCCGAATTCCTGACTACGCCCCTGCGCAGATCCTTGCAATGACAAACCACTGAATACAATTATATAATTTGGCTCTACATTACGTTTTTAAGATAATGACTAAGCGGTTTTATTTTGACTTATCTGGAAAATAATTTTGCCAAAAAATTCAACAAAAAATATTTTAAGTAAAAAATTGCGTCATCAAGTGGTGGAAGCGGAAGCGATTCAAAAATTGCCGCTTCCACATCCATGTGTTCTGATTTATGTTCGTTGAGTGTTTAAGCAACAGAACTTTAATCGGATGTTGATGGTTCAATAATTATACGTAGTGCTCCGAACTTTTATTGTTATACTACGAACTAAGGTGGCTCGCGACTTAGGCCCACTATGCTTACATTAGATGCTAAACTGCTAAAATCAAAGCCTCGTTATTAACTTCCAATTAAGGGACGGACGGTTCGCTAATAAATCTTCACGAACGATAATAATTGGAGGTCTTTAACTGAGATTAAGCCAATCATAAAAGCTTAAAAGAGTTAATGGAGCAAAAAATCACCATCGAAATATATTTGATAAATTTTAGCAAAAACGATAAAGTCTGAGAGATACATAATTCTAGATCTAAATATCAATCTCTTGAAACAAGCAAAAAATGTGGCAAGCGATTCTTATTATAGATTTGGAACTTGGCATTCTATTGCATTGAAACGTACAGGCTTCATAAGTCAAAAATCACAAACTTGTATCAGCTAAAAACATCGCATACAATGTAAAAAAAAGTTAAACGATGCACAAAGTCAGACCTATCAAAACGTGATACCGTAAACAAAAACACCGCAATATTATGGAGTGCTACACCGACAGCTCATTTGAAATTTCACAAAAAAAAGAAAAATCTTAAGTGTAGGAGCTTAATTTACTTTGATTTTTGCCTTAACTTCAGTATAAACATTTAAAACAATAACCTCAGTAAA
The DNA here is from genome assembly GCA_963965965.1 of Trididemnum nubilum. Classification (NCBI taxonomy): domain Eukaryota; kingdom Metazoa; phylum Chordata; class Ascidiacea; order Aplousobranchia; family Didemnidae; genus Trididemnum; species Trididemnum nubilum. The sequence continues at coordinate 14,407,912 of OZ014482.1, read as the reverse complement.
CGGGTGCGAGTGTATATTCAATTCATCAATTTAAACTTAAAGGTAATTCTTAATTTAACTTAACTCAACCAATTTGAGATTTCTTCAACTTACAGTTTGTAAGATGCAGTTGAAACAATCTTCTTTTAAGTAGTACGACTATTTATATCCAATTCCCAAAAACTTTGCGCCAACGTGACTGGAAAAACAACACGCGATTGCAAATTACAAATATTTTTAAAGCGGTAAGTCGAACACTGAAACTTAATAAAGATACAAAATGTGAACTTTTTTTATATGAAAAGCAGTAACAAAATCATTAACACAATTTCTCATAACAATACAGAACCACAACAGTAAATTTTGAGTTGAGACTGACTGCTGACTGAATTTTGATAAATTGAATGAACTTTTAACAAATTATGATATCTTACCTGATATCATTGCTATAAGTGAAACCAAACTTAAATTGTTACAGGTATACAATGCAAAGTTAAGTGGGTACTATTTTTACCACAAAGGCACAACTACGAGATGGGGAGGAGTAGGATTGTTTATTAAGGAGTCTTTATCAATTTCAATTTGCAAGGAGTTTGATTTAAACATTCCTAACTGTGAAGATATGTGGATTCAACTAGATTTAGGAAATAACAAAAAATGTATAGTGGGGGTAATTTACAGACACCCTAAACAGAAATTATCAGAGTTTTGCAACAGTTTTGAATCAACCATTGAAAAATTGAATAGTAGAAAATTGATGTATTATATCGGAGGAGACTTCAACGCAGATTTGTTGAAAAGTAACTCTGATATCAATATTAAAGATTTCATGAATTTAACATATAGCTTAGGCTGCATTCCCTTAATTACACACCCGACAAGAATAACCTCTACAAGCTCAACTCTTTTAGATCATGTTTATAAAAACAATGTAGTGGGTGAACACAAAAGTTTTATTCTGGTGGAAGATGTAAGTGATCACCTGCCAGTAATGGTGTGTTCTAATTTAAGCCTGCCCAAGAGTGAAAAATCAACTGTCACCCTAATTCGTGATACAAAAAATTTTGAAGTAGAAAAATTTCTAGACAAATTAACTGAAGGAATGGAGCTACTAGGTGATATCAAAGAGGAATGCATTGACAACTACACTGAGAAGTTTATTGACATTTTTCATAAGACTTTAAACATACATGCACCATTACGAAAACAAAGCAGAAAGGAAACAAAACTAAAAAACAAACCATGGTTATCCAAAGGAATCCTTATATCAATCCAGCAAAAAAATTTATTGTACAAAAGAGCCCTTAAATTAAATGACAGTAATACATGGGCACAATACAAAGTCTATAGAAATAAACTGACTCATATTAAGGAATATGCAAAACGACTTTACATTAAAAATTTAGTGAATGATAATAAGCATGACACCTCGTCGCTTTGGAAAATTATAAATAAAATTATTCACTTGAAAAATGTGAAGAAAAATAACATTCCTAATAAAATGTATGCTTCCAAAAGTGAAAGTGCACAAGGTCCACAGGCTATCAGTAACTTGTTCAATAAATATTTCATAGAGATAGGAGTTAACCTTGCATCTACAATCGAAACACCAGCTATAATTGATGGCAAATTTAATGCCACATCTTTGATTCAGAGTAGTTGCAATTCGTATTTTCTAGAACCAATAGTTGAAGAAGAAGTAGTAAATTACATCAGAGCTATGAATCCATCAAAAAGTACAGGAAGACATGGAATTCCTGCAAAGTATATAAAAATGTCAGGCTCTGTTATAGCTCCAGTTCTAACTAACATTTTTAATGCATGCATATCAACAGGATATTTTCCAAAAGTGTTAAAAACCGCTGAAGTTGTTCCAATTTTCAAAAAAGGCGAAAGAGAGTTATGCAGTAATTATCGCCCTATTTCTATTTTAAATCCTTTTGCCAAACTTTTTGAAAAGTGTCTGCTTGATCAACTAAACAATTATTTTGTGAGCAATAATTTGATTAGTCCAAACCAGCATGGTTTTAAGAAAAATTGCTCAACAAATGAAGCTGTTTTAGATATTTACAATAAGCTACTTGACAATATGGATAAAAAGCTCATTACATGTTCTATTTTCTTAGATTTAAGAAAAGCATATGATACCATCAATCACACAATACTGATCAAGAAACTAGAAAAGTATGGAATTAGAGGATTACCATTACAGTTACTAGCAAGTTACCTGACTGACCGTCAACAGTATACAATTATAAATCAATATAAATCCAAGTCAAGAGATGTTATTTGCGGTATTCCTCAGGGATCAATTCTAGGTCCGTTGTTATTTAATATTTACATCAATGATCTACCACTTGCCTCAAATTCCACAATTCATCTTTTTGCTGATGATACAAACCTTACTCTCTCCCATTCTAATGTTTCAACACTGCAACAAAATATTAATGATGAATTAGTCAATGTAAGCAATTGGTTCAAGGTGAATAAATTATCAATTAACTTTAATAAAACTGAGTTTATGGTAGTGACAACAAAACAAAATAAACCTGAACTCAAAGTATCAATAGATAATAATCCAATCAAGCAATCACATCACATAAAGTATCTAGGTGTTCTCATAGACGACAATCTAAACTGGAAACAACAAATCAAGAAACAATGTTCAAAGGTAGCAAGGGGATCTTGGGCCCTTAATCAATTAAAACACTTTGTAGATGAGCAAACCTTAAGATCTGTTTACCACTGCCTCATATACTCTCATCTACAATACTGCATAAGTAGTTGGGGGACTGCTTCAAAATCAACATTAGCACCTCTCTTTATTCTGCAAAAAAGAAGCATCAGATTGTTAACTGGAAGTGGATATCGTGAGCATACTAATCCTTTGTTCTATCGAGCTAAATGCTTAAAACTCAAGGATATTTACTCTCTGGAAACTGCAAAGCTAATGTACAAAATTCACAATAATGTATTATCTTTTGCAAATTCAGATAAGTTTAACCTAATGAAAAACTGCTATACACATAAGACAAGATTGAGCCACAAAAACAACTTCTTTCTTCCAAGAACTAGAACAAGATTAGGGCAAAAGTCTCTATCATTCGCAGGAATTAAAATTTGGAATGAAATTCCAAGCAGTATAAAAGAAGTTTCATTCTACAGATTTAAAAAAGCTGTTAAAGCTCATTTTTTATCAAACTATGAAACCGATAAAAGCTAGAATAACAGCTTTCTATTAGCAATGCAGTAGTAATTACAAGAATCGTAGTTGCATATTTATGCTTTAGTTCAACAATAACCTATTCTATTGCTTGAATAGCATGAGTTTGGTGCATTCATCTATCACACATTTTTTACAATACGTCATCTCTCATTTTGATGTCCCCATGAATTATTAGTAATTTTGCAATAACTGACTGAGGTTGATATATACTGGTATTGGAAATTGTACCAGTACTAATGACATATTGCCAAACAATACAAAACAAAGCTAGGAGTTTTTTTTTTTTTTCACTCCAATTGCCCACTTTAAATTCTATAAGACATAAATAAGCATTATGAACTTTATTAATTTTATTTCTATCCAATCTGTAGTTACAGCATTTTTATTTTTTAGTATGCTTAGAGTCAGAACAATTCTAATGTTGCCTTGCATTTTCTTTACATGGTGACTGTGAGTTTTGTGTATACACTGTACAAAGTGTACATATCCTTGCAACACTTTGTTTTAATTTTGCGTAAAATTTTTTATCGTAGAAAGTAGCAGACTGAGAAAATCTAGAAGCTGTTTTTTTTTTTTAACCTTAACTTGGTGAGGTGGCAGTAGACATAGATGACCTTTCGGTCCTTCGCTGTCTCCTCACCAAGTGACTAAATATCACTTTGACTCTGCAAGTTTGTGTGTTTGGTTTTAAAGGAATTGCATATTTCGATGCTTTGGTGATAGACCTAGAGGAAGTTGCAGTTTGTTTCTTGTGATATGACGTCACTTGGTAAATAAATAAATATGATGATGATGATGATGATGCTCTTAATAAATTTCCACAAGGTTTCAGCCAACAACACAAATAACCTAAGAGGGATTTCTGCAAGGGCTGCGAACTCGATAAACTCGGTTATTTTGCCGAACTCAAAAACATTTTTTTTTTCTGAACTCGAACTCGATAAAAACTGTTCGAGTTCTTAAAAATGAAATTTAAAGATTAAAAAATTGTCGGACAGAAACATTAATTTGCAGATCATGCCAAGTAAATTGAGATTGCCGTTTACTTGTTTATGCCGTGGCGACCTAGAAAAACAGCATGTCTACAAAAAGAGAGCGATTAAGTCGAAAAGTAGGCTTAGTATTTTTGTCAGTCTGAAATCGAACTCGAAAAATTTAAATTAGAGAACTTGAACTTGTTAAAATAGGATGAACTCGAACTTGAATAAAAATCGATCGAGTCCGTAGCCCTGATTTCTACTAGTAGGCTTAAACTACAACATTTAGCCCAAATCTATTCATACTGAAGCAAACAAAGTACGAAAGCAATAATAGCAGTAGCGTTTTACAAAATCTAAAACAATTAAGTGCGTAATCAACAAACTGTGTTTTTGAACAAATATTTATGGCGAAAAAGCTATTCACAGCCCAAAACATATACTTGCATGCACAAACACCCATACGCATTAAACAACACAAAACATCCTTAACACTTTTAATAGAAGATTAGTGTCATAGCTGAAAATAGATGAAACGGGCAAATGACAGACCTAAACTATTAAAAATACCTTTTGAAGGAAGAATGCAAACCGGGTTACCACCAAACAGGATTTTACCAAAAGGAAGGGGCTTTGTTAATCGAAAAATGTCCCAAATCCGACGGCGTGCAGAGCAAACTGGTGCCACTCAAGTGTACCACAAACGAACGCCTGAGGACAGCGATGCCAGACGTCAAATGGTATGGGGCGGAGCCCTAAGCCGCAGGGTCATTTCTGTGATTTTTCCAAAAAAACTAGCAATTTTAACGCTGATTGGATCTTATTTTGCTCGTTTCTACAACTTTACATTTTGAAGCCAGTTCAAAAAATTCAATTGCCCAGCTCCTTCAGAAGCCCTTTTTAGAGTTACAGGTCTAGTTCAAACGTTTAAACGCTTGTATTTTGGGTTAGGTTTTCGTTTGATTTGGGATAAAAGAGGGGCTGAAGTTCTCTTAGCCCCCAGGCCCCAAGTTGCGCTATTGCCAACTAGTCTAAATATTTAAATTTAAAAACTTTAAAGCTTGTTATTAAAAAATTTATAGTTATGCCCATACCGTTCGTTTATAAAAAATTACATGGAAAACTGGCGATAGCACAAATTAATAGCAACTGCATCGCAGCAAGATAGCCAAGTCAATCTTACGATCTCAAACACCTTTCCGCTTAGAGCAGCTTGAAACAAGGCACACTTTGAAAGTTTTGCAAGTTGCAGCATACAAAGTTAAGGCATAAACATATCAAAAGGTTTTAAAGCACGACAAGAAATAGCGCGGATCTAAAAAACTGTAAGTTGGCTTTGTTGCACATCGAATTGCCACGTTCAAAAGAAATACACATTATCAAGGCAAAATCGTACGTTTTTTATAGCTAAAAAACTTAGCTTAAAACTAATACAAGCCTCCGACTTTGAGCAAGCATATACCACAAAATGTTACAACATAGACAGCGCAATAGATTACTACAACGTTCAACAAATAGGGGGACAAAGCTCGCAAATACCGAGAGATTTATAAATTACTCTTTAACCTGCTCCGTGGCGATAAAAAGATCGAGTAGATGGAAATACAGCGCTGCCGGCAGCATTCAATCTCGGTCTGAAACTCAGGTATAGGAAACCATGGATAGGTCAAGTTTAACAAAAAAAAAAATAGATCCAAAACATTTTTTCTTGGTTTGGGTTCTAATCCAAGAACGTTAAATCGCTTCAATTAGAGTGATAAGTAACCTTGCGATCGCAGAATGGTAAGCTTCAGACAAATCGTCACAATATGAATAGGACTTCTTTTCACCACCGTTTTCAGAAACTACCACTCGAAACGTGGGCAAGCCAAGAGTGTTGGCTATCTGCATAGTCAGTTCAGGCACACCAAGTCTAGGAGCATCCTGTGCTGGTGGAATCGAGACGGTTTCCCTTGGAAACTCGGTTGTACAACCAGGCTTATAATACACGGTTGAAACATCTGCTTGTCCGAGTTTCGATATAACGATACCCAACTGCTCCTTGTCAGTGACGAATGTGAATTTGACGCTCCCATCCTACCAAAAACGTGTTACTTAAAACAACATTAGTTGCTTTTAGTTTATGGTAAAATCAAGCACAAAATTGCTAATACAATAGGCAGTAGCTGAAATTCAACTCCGTCAATTCGGATCTTCACTTAATCTACAATCTGAAGAAACTTTTTTCTACTCATTTCATACTAAACATCTCCAGTAAATCAAGGTTTCAAAAAAACTTTGGTAAATGCAAAGAAACATTGCTCGATACAGCTGAATTTATAACATTACACTACAAACATATATATTTTATTGCAAATGAATTAGTAGAGACCGGACTGCAGTGATTTATGTAGTTACGTAATAGTTGCTATACACCGTAAGCAGATTAGTAGCATTTCATTACTTTAACTTGCAATACCTACAAAACTTTTTTAATAAGGAACATTTTTTGTTATTTTTCAATGTCTAATATGCTACAAACGTTGCCAATACTTTTAGCTCATCGAAAAATCTCGATGCAAAAAAAGAAAGCCTGCGAATTTCTTCGTGCTCGCATTACGAGAAGCAGTGAAAAAGATACAGCTGTATACTGACCATATTTATTGAAAAATGGAAAGCAAATTTACCGGAAGATCGCAGATTTGGCGCAAATTGGAGTAATCAAACACATCGCCCTTAACCTGTCCAATGCACACTTCCATGGTGTCGCTATATTTTTTAAGGTGGTCCGGAAATTCAGCACCATGCTTTTGGTATTGATACATCGCTTCCAGCACATTTCCGAAATGCAAACCTCGAGCTTCGGCAATCGATTTCGCTCTAGCCAATTGAGGCAGCAAAACTTCTACAAAGGAGTTCACCTTCCAATTACTTATATCAGGGTTCGACAATTCTGCAAAGATAAAGCGATGTTATAGTTTATAGATAAATCCAAAATCGTTTTGTCCATTCGTGCACTTTGAAAAATAATGTTGATAACGAGGCCGAAAGGGCCAATTTAAGCATAGTATATCGATGATCGATCTCAACTCAACACGCACTTTGGTCACGTAGTTGTATTTTTCGACAAAACTGTCTGACAGTAATTTTGTGCGTCTGGAGCTCCGCATACGCAGCAAATTTATCCGGGAAAAAGTTAAAAATTAACCAGAAAACCTAAAAACAACATCAAAAAATGCGGCTGGATTTACGATGATAGCGTCGCTGTCGTTTTCTCGTAACAGGATCAAGGTGCATTCAATTATCTACTTTGCGCTCATCTGCAATTAGAACTTTAACTACTGTTCCAAAAATCATTTCGATATCTCACCTGCAAGTGTTGTTGATACTATTTCGACAATGACCAAACTATCAGGGATTTCGTATCCCATTCTTTCCGCAACTGCGAGTGCAAAAGTAGTTACGGTTTTGATATGCTTCGCTGTTCCACCTAATACCCGATTTATATTCCATTTCTGAATGTCAGTAAGATTACTTGTATCCAAAATTTTTTCATCCTTGGGTTCTATGTGCGACGGGTCTTTGTTTTTTCCAAAACCTTTTTTCTCTTTTTTTTCAGCTTCTTTTTGCGCGTTGTTGCTGAGCTTCCCTGGCTGAGTTGGAGTTAGCACCAGCGCATTAGTAGAAGTACTAGGTGGTTCATACTTATTTGGATTGACACGTTCGGAACCAGATCCATGTTTGTTATTTATAATGATCGTCCTGCCTTTTCTTCCTCCGATGTCCATAGATCCAACATTCGGATCAGCGGCTGCCTTGGAAAAGAATTTATTTGGGTCATCCATACGATTAATTGCCCGTACAATCTTTGATCTATCTTGAATAGAACCGTCAATTCGATTATTTTCGAGAAAATTACCATAGGTTTTCTTAACAGAATCGTCTGTCATGGTACTGGCAATTTTCTCAAAGTGTTGGGACTGTGCTTGTTCGATCACGCCGTGGGCAGTCTTAGGCTGTATAAGGGTGTTGCTGAAAAAGAAAACGCTAATAGAAAACTGGAGAACATCCATTGAAGTTAGCTCTTTGTCGTTAGCTTTCTGAATCAATTTAACAAGACTGAAGCTAATCAGGACCGTGTCCAAGCCAAAAGTGGTGCAAAGCAGCACACTGGCGGCGAACCTTACTCCCTGGCTAAAAATTCTTCCTTGTTGAGTAGCTCCTCTCGCTAAAACCCCGGTAATTGCAGAGGAAGCGAAATGCAAAGGAGTGACAGCAATACTGAGCCAAACTGTTAAGCTTTCAAAATCCGAAAGACTTTGACCATGGGTGCCTTTGTCAATTAATGCTCCAACGCCTCTGAAAAATGATAATAAGAAAAATTAAAGCATAAATGATTTTGTGCTACTTGGTTTTGCATGTAAAAAATTTTTGAAAAACAACAATAGATTCGAGACACAAGCAGTAGCATTCAGAAAGTCAATATACAAACAATTTTTTAAAATGTATTACTGGTATCAAGTACATCTTAAAATTCAAAATCATTTACCTGGCAGCTCCATAAGTAGCACCGACTGCACCTGTTAGTGCAGAAGCTGTCACAACAAGAGGTGCCACAGGTGTAATCAATGAAAGAATACCAACAGCAGCACAGCCTATTAAAAACATAATGCTTGCTAACTCATTCGATTAGTGCAGGTTGGTGGAGAATACATTTTACTACTGATGCAATATCATATAACTCGAAGTTCTTTGGAGAATTCTAGATATGAAGTTGCTGTGGCAACTACTGACAAATGACAATCATTTAAGTAAACATAGGATTTATTTACAGTCAAGCCGGCCAAATTAAAAAAGAAAACATTTCGGCTACGCTCACCAGTCTAAATAAAAAAGTGAAAATCAACGGGTAAACTGCGTTAGTAGTAATGCATAAATCATTCAAGTGGTCGATTTCGGATTTTGAACTTGAACTCAAATTTTAAACTCTTAAAAAAAATCTGGTGTATTATATAGGGAGGGCCATAAGTAAGTATACAGTAATCACAATCTAAATTCTTTTAATTTCTTTTTACGTTCTAAGCAGCACATTCCAAAGCACTTAACATAACAACTAACAAGCTAAGTACCAGAAACTGAAACATGACTTGAAATGAAGTATATACCACCAATAAAAAAAATCTTGAAACCCTTTCGAGCGATAACTGTATACATACTTATGGTTCGTATAGCCACTATGAAATAGGTAATTGAACTGACTGTGACCGCAAGTTTGATTTTTGCTCATGGCACCATAGGCATTCGACAAGAAGGTCATTTGAAATTTAAAGAGCTGAAGTGTTCCAAAACTAGTCTAGTGGAGACGCATAGCTGAGTGGCAAACTATAGTGTGCTACTAGGTTAATTGAATCTCAGTTCAACACTTTGCTATAGAAAATTTGGAGATTAGGAAAGAAATACATGAATATAAAACAATAGTGTGAAATTGAATTTTAATCTTTAAATATATATAACTGAATCAATATAACTCCTTAATAGGTGAGGATGATTTGTCCAAAATAAAAGCGCCACTATCACTTCGGCATGAATGGAGGATAAATATTAAATATGGATCAATCAAATATCTACAAACCGAATGATGTCACTGTGGTAGCATAATCCCCAACAGTCTTTGTAGTTGACCAAGAACTGCACTGAGGGGATTCCCCAAACTCAATAATAGGTTCCTTTTGACTGTCAAACCCATACAATCCATCAGGACAGCACGTGAAATAACCATGCTTAGGATAAGCAATTTCAACCTTGGGAAGGCAATTAGTTTTTTTCCAATCATCCCAACTTTTGTAAATGCGACCCTGGGTGTCAACAAAATTGATTTTGTCTATTCCTTGTGCAGATGTACTGACTAGAACAGAAAATACTGGTACGCAAAAGTCCTGGTTTTCAGGCTTTTTGTTTGGTTGGTGGCAAAACACAAAGACAAATCCAAGATTTAATTCAGAGGTTTTAGCATCTCTTTTAACTTGCAGAAGGTTATCAATAATTTCTTGAGCTCTCTTTTTCTGGTCATCATAGTACGCTTCTTCAATGGTCTCAGCTTTTTCGTTACTTGGTTGTCCAAACAGAGCATAGCAAATCTTAACTTTTAAAAGATCTGAATCTGTTTCAATATTAAATGAATGCCATTGTGTTCCATTGAAATAAATATAATAGGCCTTCAGGGTGTTGCATGCATTGTTTTTCCAATCGTTGGTCATTCTTAAGCTGGAATAAAGAAAAGTAAATTAGCAAAAAAGATTGCTAACAGTAGTTGGTGTACTTAACTGTCAATGACACAACTGAAATAGAGCAGATCTTTTTAAGCAAAATGCAAACATTGAATGTAATTGGCATTTTAAAATGTGAGCTACAGAAGGTAAGCTGGTCTAGAACAACCAAATTTAAATTTGCAAGCAACACCTGAAACTAGGGACAGCTAAAATCTTAACAAATTTTTTGACTTAGAATTAGATTATTAGGAATTTTTTTCATTAGACACATGATCAATGTCAGCAGTTCTTACGGAGGTCCCAACTTAAAAATTTGGGGAATCAACAAAATCCTGGAAAATCAGCTTAGAAAACCAAACAACAAATTTCAAAGGCATTGATTGATTGGCAGAGCATATTTGTATGCTTATTTGCATGCAAGTCTTGTAAGTACACTTCAACCGTAGGGAAAGGCAGTTACAGGAATATTGCACCATTATCAAACCTGAATTTGCCCAAACTTTCTCTAAAATAAAAGCAATAATCTTGTTTAAACACAAATAAATTATTTTAATAACCTATTACTGCAAGTCTGCAATGGTCTAACCTGAAACTTCTACAACGGTATGTAATGATAGCTCTAATCATTCGACCACTAACTCAGTAGCTACTTTTCACATACTCACAAATAATTGGAATGACTGATGCTTTGTTTTACTCGGCCATTTTCAAACTAATAAGCGCAAAATTTCAGACTTTTGCTTATAACTCGAGAACGGTTAAGTCTAGCTACATGAAATTTTGAGTGACGATCGATGGTAAAAATTTGTGGGTATTCAATTAAAAATTTAATGCGTCGTTTATTTTCGTACATGAAGTAATTGCGCATCGGGTCTGTGCATATAAAACTATGCCCATACGTGTAGGTGGCATTTGATATTTATACTATGTTTGTATTGTACTATTTAAAAATAAAAATTCAAAGACAACGTTTGACTGGGGGGAGTAGCAAAAACACGTTTGGGAATAAAAAGTTTTGGCTCGAATTGAGGGTAGCATAGCTGAAGTTAATTTTTCTCGTCTCACTTCAGCTGTTCAGCAAACGAGTATAGTGGAGGTGTAGAAAAATGAAAAAAATAAACTATAATTTCTACACTCAATTCAAGCAATTGATTAAAACTTTTAACACGCCTTTACCTCATCCAATGATCAGTAGCTATAAAAAGCAAAGAAATAGTACAAGCTGAAACAGCTTTGGCCGTTTGATTAGCAATTCAAACAAAACTGTTTACTACAAGGGCAGAGCACGAAAATCGACAAAGTTTCAGAATTACTGCAGATGCAAGAAAGTTGTTTAAAAGTAAATTCCATTTGCTTTTCCGCAAAAGCATATTCTGTTACGACTGAATCCTGAAAAGATTTAGTTTCCATGAACTCTGTCAGTAATTGTGACTTGATGGATATAAGGCCTAAATCTGAAAGTCTGACTTGTTCCATTTTATTTCAGATTTTGAGAAAATGATTTGATGTGTTTTAAGGAAGAAAACGATCTTTTAACGGGTTTGGGTCTACCTGCAGCAACGGTTGCTTTTGTTCTTCAAAAGTTTTTTGAGAGAAGGAACATCCCAATAAACTATCCACAACATTCTTTGCGTTATATTGCTGTTGTAATATACTTTGACGAATTTTAAGTTTTCCTCATAATAGGTTATTTTTGCTGAAAACCTTGCAAGTCTTTTACTGTCAATTGTTTGATACCGAGAAAGTATTATGATGTTTCAGGGTAGTTAATTTAATTGACAGGTCTGTAACGGTCGACCACGCACCCACAGGTGCCAGCAGCTGAAAGCAAGGTAATCACGATCGCTTTTTGAAAACCCAGAATGACGTCAATCGTGACGTTTCTTCACTTGACCAAATTTGATTGCTTAATACAGAGACGGGACGTTACATGGTTTCATTTCGCTGCGCCATTTCGGGTTTTCACGACTTCACTTTGATACCTTCCAGCGCAGTCAAGTTACAGTGACTGCATATCAACCGTTTAGCGCCACAGTGCCGAAAACTTTAATAATTGACTGCCTGCCACTAGGTTTTGCCAACTGCTATGCAGAATACGCTATGCTTGTGGCCAACTAGCCATGAAAACAAAAATAACTAAAGTATAAAATATTATTTAAAAGGTGTATTACTTTGAATAAATACAGATGAGATGATTTTGTTTCGGTATTCAAAGAATACCTGATGCCCCTCATCGATCGTCACTAAATTTTGACAGCAGTTTGGGATTAATGAGTTGCATGTTTGTACCAAATTTTGAGGCAATTGGTCACAAGACTTTGGTTTTAGGACTCGCAAACTTCCCCGCAAGTTTGGCGTAAAAAGCTGTCTCATTCAAAAACGGCTTAAGTACGTACGCCAAAAAATATTTCACAACGTTATATGTTTCAAGATACTCTTTCATCCCAACCAACCCACTTTTGGCTGCAATGAGGTTTATTTCTTTTTTCCTTTTCTTTCTTCCTAAATCTTGTACACTCCTTCTTCTCCTTAACCACAAAATATCGAAATCTAATTTTTGTGTAAAGTTGTTGAGCTGCAAACGCAATTTTGTCTCCCGAAATTTTTTGGGGCCACTACCCCGGGAACCCCCCAAAATAGGGCCCCAAAAATCAATTTTTTTAACTGCTCAAGCTATGGTGCTAGTTTTTTTTTGATATCAGCAGATACTTAACAGACAAATATTTTGACATAATTTGGGGATGCCACCCTCCCCCCTTGAGGACCTCCCAAAATGAATCCGCCAAAAATCAATTTTTTGAACGGCTAAAACTTAGGGTGCTAATGTTTTTTGATATTGGTAGATATTTAAGAGACAACAATTTTGACATAGTTTGGGGGTACCACCTCCTGGAACCCCCCAAAATCAATTTTTTTGAACGACTCATGCTAGGGTACCACTATTTTTTTTATCAGCAGATACTTAACAAACAAATATTTTGACAGAGTTAGGGGGTGCCACACCCAGGACCCTCAAAAAATCAATTTTTTGAATGGCTTAAGCTAGGGCGCTTGTTTTTTCAATATCGATAGATATTTGCGTCAGTCATTCAAAGGGGTTGCTACGCAGCAAGCTCCCATCAAGTTACTATGCATATACACTTAAACAAAGCTGAAAACTACATCATGTGACATTAGTACACAATATTACAAAGTTAGACCAAAAACAACTCAAAGGTAACTTTATTCTAAGTAAATGCTGTACATACGTGTTCAAGAAGTACACTGGTACAGTTTATATTTATAACAGCCTACATTTATCGACATGCTAGCATTCACATAAGCATTTCCAATTTTGAAAAATTACAGTATGAACTATAGGCTACAGTAGCAACCTTTGCAAATAATAATGAAAAAGAAATTAGTCGTTGTAACTTTTTATTCCTTGAGTTTTTCGCAAGGAAGGCTTTATCAAGTTTTTATTAACTTTAACTTGAATATAACCTGAACTGAAACACTTACGATACTCAAAAGGCAGAGGCTGCTGTTACGTTACGCAAGAATATGAAAATTGCTAACCTAGCCCTAACCCCAACCCTAAACGTAACCCAAACTCAAACCCTATCTCTAATCCAAACGCTAATCTTAACCCAAAATCTAAACCACACCCTAACAATAATTTACAAAATAAGAGTAAATGTGCAAATGAACGCTCACTCTTTGCTCTCCTATTCTCTGAATGCAGGTATGGGCGTTACGTAATGTACGGTACCACTAGCCACTTAATACTCAAAAACTAACTCCAAATCTTACTCTAACACAAACCTTAACTCAAACTCTAATCTTGATCTTAAAAAAATCAAATAAAAAAGGATGTGTCTACTTAGCAACTAGTGACAAAATAGTTTGAGTTAGGGTTCGTGTAACTAGTTAGGGGTAGGGCTATTTTGCTTGGTACTGGTGGCAAAATAGCTTTCATAGCATGGAGCTATGTAGCCTCTAGAGGCAAAATAGCCACTATCAATAAAAAACAAGCAGATGAATATTCTTTATTCTCTTTTTTAACTTACTATTTTGCAGTGAAATTCTGAATTAAATACTGTAGTCACTTTACTTTTTTAACTATGTTATTGGCAGTGGTGGGCAAGTTACTTTCTAAAAGTAACTAGTTACAAGTTACAGTTACTTGGCAAAAAAAGTAACTAAGTTACAGTTACAAATTTGAAAAAGTAACTAGTTACAGTTACAAGTTACAGTTACTTTAGTGATTAAAAATTTGGACTAAAAACAGGCCTGACGGCTTTAACTTAAACCCGCAACCACATGTACAGTCCAGTGAACACAGTGAAGAAAATATGGATAAAAGGTTATGGTTGATCAGACATGCGACTGTGCGTCCTGTGTTGCCATTGTAATACAATTATTTTGAATGAAATTCATAAAAAATCTGTAATTTGCTGCAAAGCATGTAGTACAAAAAGTAACTGTAACTGTAACTTTTTTAGGGCTCTAAACTGGTAACTAGTTACAAATATCGTTACATCTGAAAAAAAGTAACGAAGTTACAGTTACAGTTACTAAAAAAGTAACTAGTTACAATTGTAACTAGTTACTGCCCACCACTGGTTATTGGTATATGCAATAATACAGTACCTGATAATCTGTACTCATATTCATAATTAATAGGCTACCAACAGATAAGACATAGCCTATGCTAGTTGCTAGTTTCATATTTTATATCTCAACTGATAACAGACACCGAGATAGTACATACGTAATATAATGTCATAAACTGTAACAATAACAATACTTACAAAAGATTAACTGAAATTATTTTGAAGTCCTCTTTCTATCTAGTGGGAAAAACGCAGATATTTTGTCTATTTGTCCACTACCAAACTGCCCTAGCCCATAGAACAACAAATTTGGTGGGCTACGCCTTTAAAAAAAAGCAGATTAACTTCAAATTCTTTTGGCAAATTTAGTCTTTGGCTGTTTACCAAGCACTTATCAAGTAGGTAAATAAGGAAAAGGCTTGGAGCACATACCGGTGTTTTTTTTACAAACTTTGACCCAAGTCAGGTTGAAAAATTCAATTACACTGCGCTGGATTTTTGCCCCAACCTAAAACCCCATATATCATTGAGACCTACATAAAGCCAGAGTGAAAAAATGACACTGCTGTTACATCTTGTCACGGATGAACAAACTGTGCCCATATGGCCTAGAGATGGCAACAGCGCAGCGTACGCGGCCGCGCGCTGTTGTCGGTGCACCGCGCCGCGCGCTGTTGTTGGTGCACCGCGCCGCGCAGCGTGGCAACTAAAATCTGCATTACGTCACAGCATCAGCGCAGCGCCGCGTACAAAAATTTTTTTACATTTTTTTTACAATTATTGTTGGTGATTTTCTCTTTATGAACAACGATGGTTAGTCTGGATGTAACTATTATATGAATTGAAGACAATGCGTGCTACTAAAACAGGAAAAGGTGCCATCAGTTCAAGTTTATTTTTTCAGAATTCGGAGCATCCTAGAATCGGCTATTTTGGCTACAAGAAAC
Source organism: Trididemnum nubilum (assembly GCA_963965965.1). Lineage (NCBI taxonomy): Eukaryota > Metazoa > Chordata > Ascidiacea > Aplousobranchia > Didemnidae > Trididemnum > Trididemnum nubilum. The sequence continues at coordinate 14,391,940 of OZ014482.1, read as the reverse complement.
TTAGTTTTGATCGGCTGAACGTGTTTTTTTTTTGACACCAACAAAAAGATTTTGGTTTTAGTAGGCTAGACTAGGAAAGGTTTAGGACGTTGGGTGAGCAAGGGTGCCGATCTTCGTTGAGCACTGGAGGGGATAACTTGCAATTTTACCCCAAATTTGCCTTATTTTTAACTTTGGGGGGGATGAACCTCGACCACGATTTTTTTTCAGGTGAGCAAATTAAGTGAAGACCAAAAAAAGGTCTTCATCAAAAGAAGGAAAACTTTGTTCCCCAAATTCTAATGGAGACCTGCGCTCAAATGCACACCAAAGTCAAATTATTGGGGGGATGCAGATGCAGACTATACTAAAATTATTGGGGGGATACAGTCAAATTATTGGGGGAATATATCTCCCATCCCCCCCTCGGCACCCCTGTCGGTGAGAAGTTGAAACAAAGGCAGACAAATGTAGAAGAAACAGATTTGTGGGAAACAATCATCAGAGTAGAGGCACAAAACAAAGCCTAGCGACACACCTTCTTTGTACGCAGTAGGCCTATGGTATTGGTACAAGCCCAGTGATGGGATTCAAAATTTTAAGAACAGGTTCTCTTTTGTATCGTACTTACTAACAACAGGTTCGCTCATTTCCTTCAAAAACTAATTATCTCATCATCTCTACTAAATTGAAAACAAAAAACAGTTGATAATATTAATATACGATACAATAACACGGTAATAAATAACGTTGAGAAAACAAAATATCTTGCAATTGTTATAGACAACCAATTGACATTTGAAAGTTACATTAATAATCTCTGGTTTAAACTTTCAAGATCAGTAAGAATCCTATTTAAGTTTAAAAAAAACATTCTCCCCACAAAAGCCCTAATGCATTTATATTATAGAATGTTCCATTCTCAACTGTTGTATGGGTTGCCCGTCGAAGGAGCAACATACAGCTTTGAATTTTATGTTTTATTTGAAATTTTATGTTTTATTCCGTCTAAAGGAGCATTTTATGAGTTATTCCTTCTAAAGGAAAGTTTTATCCCGTCTAAGAGCATTTTATGTTAGCTTTGATTTTTATGTTTTGTTTCGTAATAACTGATGAGCCTTACAATTCTGCAATTGAGGCGTAAACTGGAATATTTTTGGCGGACAGGCGATTGAGAAACAAAGGTCTAATGTCTGTAAAAAAACCAAGAACGGGTTCGCTGATTATCCTGACATTCCAAGAACGGGTTCGCGCGAACCCGTGCGAACCCCCTGATTCCCATCACTGCACAAGCCCAAGGCTAGACAACAGTTTCTACTACACATGGGCTTGCATTTCAGAGTGAAAGAGTTGGTTCAGTGTAGCCTATTCGTCAACAGGTCATGGTATCAAGAATTAGGCTTTCGGTCCTATGTCTGGAGCCTATCTCAGATCAGGTAGACCTATGTCTGTATGTAGTAGAGTACGAAGACTAGGCTACACAAATTTCCAATGACAAAATAGCCTACCGGTACGTAGTAGCAAAATTTATTCCACAATCCAACACAAATGTAAACGGCAAACGTATTAATACATAGGGTAGTTTCATACAAGTGTAGTAGCTTGTGACAGCATGCAGAGCACGTGATACCTTATATTTCATTATTTGAGCTACTGGTTCAGGATTAGTACCGCACAGTAGTTGCATGAAATCATCAGGTAGACTGGTAGATTGTTTTTGATTGCCAAAACATGGTGCAGAAAAACTAAAAGGAAGCACACACATGGCAGATTAAACCTGAAAGCCTATAATTGAAACGACTGATCTTACGTCGCGTGTTTTTTAGTTTTAACTCGGCCATTTTCAAAGTTAACGAGTGCAAAGTTTCAGACTTTTACTTATAACTCAATAGGCTAATGGTTTGGTCTAGCTACATGAAATTTTGACTGCAGTTTGAGATTCATTAGTTATTTGTGTGTGCCAAATTTCAAGGCAATAAGTCCAGTAACTTCAGGTTTAGTACCCGAAAACTACTTCAAAAGTTTGGTGCAAAAAGCGGTCTTATTGAAAAACGGTTTAAGTACGGCAAAAAATATTTCACATAGTTATATGTCATAAGATACACTTTCGTCTCTACCTACACTTTTAGCCTTTCGTCTCTACCTACACTTTTGAGTTTTTTTTTCTTTTTTGATTTTTTGCTTTCTAAATTTTGTGCACTCTTCTTCTAAACCACACAACATTAATATCTAATTTTTGTGTAAATTTGCTGGGCTGCCAATGCAATTTTGTCTCCTGAATTTTTTTTGAGGCTTCTCCCCAGAACCCCCCCAAAATGGGGCCCTAAAAACTAATTTTTTTAATTGCTCAAGCTAGAGTGATAATTTTTGGTTTATATTGGTAGATATTTAAGCAACAAATAGTTTGACATACTATGGAGGTACCACCCCCCCCCCCAGGGGCCCCCAAATGGACTCCCCAGAAATTAGTTTTTTTAACGGCTCAAACTTGAGCATTAGTTTTTTTTAAACCGGCAGATGTTTAAAAAACAAATATTTTGACATGGTTTGAGAGAGTGACTCTTTTGAAAACTTTCCAAAATAATATCCCTAATATCAATTTTTTATATGTCATAAGCTAAAGAGCTAATTTTTTTTGATGTTAGTGGAAATTGAAAGGATATTTAACTTGCTGTGCAGCGCAGTGCAGCGTGAACTTAGTTGTGTTTGAATGCGGTGCGGTGCAGCATGCGGACAAAGTTTGCGGACGCAGCGCAGCCTGCGGATGCATTTTTTGTTATCCGCGCCATCTCTAATATGGCCTTTGTGCCCACCAGTGTTCCCTCTAAGTTTTCACCTCCTGCGAAAATGCCGAAAATAGTGCAAACGTTCTAAACGCAATGTGAAAATGCCAAAAATTTTCTCAACTTTTTTGTTCGGTTTCAATGTGATCTCAAGGTTATCGCGCTGACGGAGGCATCTTTTTCTCCGATTTTATGTTGATCTCCAAAAAAAAAAAGGTCTTTTCACTGAGTTCTGCAAGTTTTCTCCGCGATTTGTGCGACATACCAGAGCGAGGCGCCGTGCACCGCAGCGGTCTACGGTTTTTGGCGGGAAACAAAATCGCCGGTTTTTGGTGGGAGAAAAAACGCCAGAATTCGCAAAATTTCTGTGCGAAAATGCCGGAAAAAATTTCGCACTTTTTTGTGCTTATAGGGAACTCTGGTGCCCATTGTCCGTATGGTTTTGGTGCCACACCAATCAAAGTATGAGAAGCACACCAATTCAGACAAATAATATTTGTTAACAGAAGATTTTTTTAACATCATAAGTGACAGGTTAGCAAAAACCTTGGCCATCCAGCTTAAATCTAACAAAGGCATGAACATTAAGTACTTCAATGTCTTAAATGTTGGAATAAACCCTTAGTTTGACTCTTCCACTTTTCTGTGAGTGTGATACCAATTCATTGTGAGAATTTTTCCAATAAACACATTAACCATAAAACAATACAATAAGTTAAACCCATAGGTGGGCAAGTTAATACAAAATGTTAGCTTCGTTAACCACTAGTCCGTTAACAAACTTCACACCTCCGTTAACGTTAATCCGTTATTTTCAGCTTTAATTAACGGAAGTTAATAAAGTCCGTTAATTCGTTAATATTTTGCGCGTAATTTAGATTTCTTTATATTCACTCGCTTCTAGAACACGTATTGTCGCTGTTGAGCTGATTGTAAGGGAATATTTATTGCTGTGGTGGTCTTTTTGTGTTTTGGAAGTTACATTTTACAGTCTAATATAATTTCAAGATAAAAACAAGTTTAAATGCACTAACGGACCTGCGATCGGAAAGTCTTTGGAAATTGTGAACAGCGATAATTAGACTTATGAGGCTACAGGTTATTATTTGTCACAAAAAAAGAGCTCCTTTCTTCGTTTTCTTCTATAAAACTCGTGCTGATACGCAATACGTGTTACCAGTGTAAACTGGTTTGTACCGGTACGATGAGTGAATGGGGCAAGATATTAACGATAAAAACCTTAACGGAACTTAACGGAAGTTAATTTAGTCCGTTAACAGACCTTAAACCGAAGTTAATTTAGTCCGTTAACATGAAAACACTTTTTAACGGATTAACGAGTAAATGAAAAAGTTAGCTTCGTTATTAACGGATTAACGATTAACGGACTTGTGCCCACCTATGGTTATGCCTTATCAATAGCAAGCATAAAAAAGAATATAAGTTGTGAAAGTAATATGTATAGGCCATTTGGTCGATACACAAAAAGTTGATAAGATACCGATGAATACAGAAAATTTATAAATAAATCATGATATAGATAAGCAAAAATTATAATATTAGAAAGCAGTTAAAAGGGCATTCAGAACGTTTTTGTTTAAAATTTTTTTCTGCGAAACCATAGTGAAACAACTTTGGCAATTTTTTAGAATTTTTTTCCACCAATTTTGATTCTCTTCTGCCAAGAAATCGTAAGGTATTCGCAATTCTTTTTCCCCTTAAACTTAAGGAGAAACGCTTTTTGAACATTACCAAACTAAAAGGACGTAGGTCTAAACCGTTCCAAATGACTGACTACATTAGCAGCTGTGGAGGAAATGGCTTCGTAGGTACCTGCTGATAAACGTAACAAACCTAAACGAAAAATGTTAATTAAAATGCTTAGCACCGAAGCTTGCAATTTCATATTTACATGAAAAACTAACTGGCCTTATCTGATCTTTAGGCCTAAACCAATTGCGCAATAATCGCATAAAACTTACTGGCTCACTAAAAACTAGAATCATAGTCTATCTTGTCAGCTACGATGCTTTAGCCTTCAAAAGGGCAATAATTTTTTCGGATAGGCTATCTATATGAAGCAATTGTCACAATCTGCTATAGGCTATTGGCAACTACGCCTAAAGCCTTATCTTATTCCGATTACTTAGCTGGTACTTAGCAGACAAAGCATAATAAGAAACCACCTAACCTCTCTGAATTCAAACAGTAGCTGTTCCACTAATTGATTTACCTATACCTTCAGCACTCAAAAAGTCCAGCACATAGCAAGACTCGGAAATAGAAGTTACAAACTAATTTATTGTGCAATCTACTTGAAACAAGATGGCCGAAATTCGGATTCTAAAGGGAAAACATAAAATTTTTTCTCGTAGACTTCCTTAACCGGATGATTTGCAAGAATCGCAATGGGGTCAATGTTGGTAAACATATTTTTACAGATTTTTCTGCAATTTTTCAAAATTCGGGTTGAATGCCCTTTTAATTAAAAGTTTACCAATACCATTCCCAATAAATCAATTTCGATCAAGATTGTCAGCAGGTTGAAATGAGAGTATATAATTCATTATGAGAATTACTATGAGAATTGCGAAAAAAACAGTAATTCATTGTCAGAATTCATCTCGTAGTTTGAAGGTCCATTTAAGGGCTAGTTGTACAACATGGCATTGCCAAGATTGGCATGTTTACCATATGTTTCTCTTATACTATATCAGCTTACTGGTAGGCCTACTCTTTAAAAAGCCCATTTGGCAAGGTCTCCTCAATGTGAACAACCAAACTTTGTTATCTTTCATCTATGATTTATATCAACACTTCCAAACTCGGTTTGCATAAACCATTTATAAGCACCCACATCTGACATAGTGTACAAATTTCACCTTTGCACGCCAAGTGGTTTTTGAGTTATAGGCAAATTCATAAATTTTCAAGCCAAATATCGCCGTTTTGAATGTTTATTTGAGTGTCAAGTCTCGATCACGTGACCTAGGATTCTCAAGATTGATACACATGACGCTTTCATTAATTCTCATGTTGAGTACAAATTTTAACTTTGTAGGTTAAACCGTTGCTCGTTATGAGCAAATCAATCTTAATCTCTCAAAATTCGCGAACCAAACCAATGATATTACGCGCTCATGCAACGTCCAAATTATTTATGAGGCATGTTCTGACTTCTGATTGTTTGTTCTCCTCCTCTTTCTTTCCAAGAATTAAGGCCAAAAGGCACCACATGAGTTGAAAAGCTTCAAACTTGGCAAAATTGATATTCATAAAAATCCTATCTTAGAATCTACAGTATACGGTACCAGTAGTATGTGTAGTTACACCTTTTTTTAAAGAGCGCAAAACGAGAACTTAGGTGAAACCTGAGCATATTTGTCACCTACGTAATGTACTAGAAGCCTAATCTGCTGTATATACTATAGCAGATAGGCTACCTCTCAAGTACGGTACGATACGTTTAGAGCTTTGATTGACTTACCTACGTTCGGTAGGATACCTTTTAAGTATATACGGTAGGTTTAGAGAGTACCATATGATGAAAAGTACGTAGGTACGGTAAATTTTTGAAGTACGCAATGATCGAATTTTTAACGTTCCGTACCGAAATGCCATCCTATGGGGTGCCGTATGTGTACAAAATTTGTGCTGCATTTTTTTCTACATTTATCGTCCAAAATAACAAATGTACAAAATAATTTGTCTATTTACAAATATACAAAATAGTTTAAGTAATTTTGTATATTTATAAATATACAAATTAAATATACAAAATAATTTGTATATTTATAAAGATACAAAATATTTTTTACATTTATTTTGTATATTTATAAATGTACAAATTCATACAAAAATTGTACATTTATAAATATACAAATTAAATGTACAAAATTATTTGTACAATTATTTTGTATATTTATAAATATACAAATTAATACTAAACATTTTGTATATATATAAAGGTACAAAATATTTTGTACATTTAATTTGTGTGTTTATTTTTGCTTACAAAGAAGCGAAAATAAACATACAAAATAAATATACAGATTAAATATACAAATTAACTTGTATGTTTAATTTGTATATTTAATTTTGTATATTTATAAAGCTACGATTTGTGTTTTTTTGCATTTCTTTTCGTCAATAGACAGACAACATTAAATATACAAATTAAATATATAAATTAAACTTACACATTAAAGATACAAATTAAATATACAAATTAAACATACAAATTAATTTGTACATTTATAAATGTACAAATTAATTTGTATGTTTAATTTGTATATTTAATGTTTTCTGTCTATTGACGAAAAGAAATGCAGAAAAAACACAATTTGTAGCTGTATAAATATACAAAATTAGATATATAAATTAAATATACAAATTAGTTTGTTATTTAATTTGTATATTTAATTTGTTTATTTATTTTGTATGTTTATTTTTTCTTCTTTGTAAGCAAAAATAAACACACAAATTAAATGTACAAAATATTTTGTACCTTTATATATATACAAAATATTTGGTTTTAATTTGTATATTTATAAATATACAAAACAATTGTACAAATAATTTTGTACATTTAATTATCAATGTACGATTTTTGTATGAATTTGTACATTTATAAATATACAAAAGAAATGTAAAAAATATTTTGTATCTTTATAAATATACAAATTATTTTGTATATTTAATTTGTATATTTATAAATATACAAAATTACCTAGACTGTTTGTATATTTGTAAATAGACAAATTATTTTGTACATTTGTTATTTTGGGCGATAAATGTAGAAAAAAATGCAGCACAAATTTTGTACACATACGGCGCCCCATACCATCCTTGCTATGAAGCGCAAAACTTCGCATTTTTGGTTATTTCCGATTTGAAATTAGGGGAAGTCCCATCAAACAAACTTAAATTTTGCCTTAAAAGGGCATTCAACCCGAATTTTGAAAAATTGCAGAAAAATCTATAAAAATATGTTTACCAACATGACCCCATTGCAATTCTTGCAAATCATCCGGTTAAGGAAGTCTACGAGAAAAAATTTTATGTTTTCCCCTTGGAGTCCAAATTTCGGCCATCTTGTTTCAAGTAGATTGCACAATTAATCAGTTTGTAACTTCTATTTCCGAGTCTTGCTGTGTACCGGGCTTTTTGGGACTAGGTGAGTGCTGAAGGTATAGGTAAATCAATTAGTGGAACAGCTATTGTTGGAATTCAGAGAGGTTAGATGCTTTCCTAGTCTGCTTTGTCTGTTAAGTGCTAGCGAAGTAGTTGGAATAAAATAAGGCTTTAATTAGTGCTTTAGGCGTAGTAGCCTTTAGCCTATTGCAGATTGTGACTATTGCTTCATATAGATAGCCTATCCGAAAAAAATTATTGCCTGTTGAAGGCTAAGGCCTCGTAGCTGAAAAGATATTAGACTAAGATTCTAGTTTTTAGTGAGTTTTATGCGATTATTGCGCAGTTGGTTTAGGCCTAAAGATCAGATAAGGCCAGTTAGTTTTTCCCGTAAAAATGAAATTGCAAGCTTCGGTGCTAAGCATTTTTCGTTTAGGTTTGTTACGTTTATCAGCAGGTACCTACGAAGCCATTTCCTCCACAGCTGCTAACAGGGCCTCAGAGAGAAATTTTTTCAGGGGGTAAGAAGGTCGATACCAGACCCCCCAAATCTCTGTGGGCACCAAACTTGCGCAAATTTTGGTCCGATTTTCTGTCCAAAATTAGGCGAAGAGCAAAAAAAGGTTTTTACTCACATTTAGTCCCATAGATACGCCACTAGGTGCGACACCAAAACTTAACGCGGTCACCTGAACTTTTCCGGGCCCCCTGAATCCGGGCCTCCTTAAGCCCGGGCCAGGGTACAATGTACCCCCTGAACTCCCCTCTTGTGGGCCCTGGCTGCTAATGCAGTCAGTCATTTGGAACGATTTTGACCTACGTCCTTTCAGTTTGGTAATGTTCAGAAAGCGTTTCTCCTTAGTCTAAGGGGAAAAAGAATTGCGAATACCTTACGATTTCTTGGCCGAAGAGAATCAAAATTGGTGGAAAAAAATTCTAAAAAATTGCCAAAGTTGTTTCAGTATGGTTTTGAAGAAAAAAATTTTTAAACAAAAACGTTCTGAATGCCCTTTTAAGGTGCGTTTAGACTGGACGCGAAGCGAAGGTTGGCAACCTTCGCCAACCTCTTCGCGAGTGGTCGATTACGTCACTCGCGAAGGTTGCCAACCTTCGCAAGCAGTTGCTAATCTTCGCGACTGGTCGCTTCATGGGCTAATTTTAATAACTTTCTTTTAAAATGTATTCAATGAGCAGAAAGCTTTGTGTACTTTATTATTGGAGCGCTATTATAGTAATCACGGGTTTTGTTTTGTCATAGCGCGCTGGAATTGCCGGTAAAACGAAGATTGCGTTTATATTATGTTATAACGCAATTACCGTGAAAAAGAGCCTAGACTAATAGCTCAGGTAACAAAACAATCTTGAGAAAAAAGTTTGTAAAGTTTAAGTGAAAAACAAAGTACAGTAGATCGAATTTGGAAATGAAAAGACTAGTCATTTCTTGAAAAACGTAGTAGTACTTAGCCTATTTACTAGCTATCAATGATTTGTTTAGATCCTTGATCCTTCCACTGAAAACTTGCCATAATCTGTTTTGACGATGACAGTTCTGGGTTTTAATGCAGAAACGCAAAAAGCTGGAAGCAGACGTCAAAAGTTCTCTTTAGGTGTTTACTCAGTTAACAAATCCTTAAACGCTTTCACCATCCATGTCTCATTATGGTAGTGGTCATAGGTGGGCACAAGTCCGTTAATCGGTAATCCGTTAATAACGAAGCTAACTTTTTCATTATCTCGTTAATCTGTTAAAAAGTGTTTTCATGTTAACGGACTAAATTAACTTCCGTTAAGGTCTTTATCGTTAATATCTTGCACCATTCATTCATCATACCGGTCCAAACCAGTTTGTGCTACTAACACTAAGTTGCATATTAGCTTGAGTTTTATAGAAGCAAAAAAAGAAGCCCTTTTTTGCGGCAAATAATAAGCTACAGCCCCATAGGTCTATTACTTATCGCTGTTCACAATTTACAAAGATTTTCCAATCGCAGCTTCGTTAGTGCATTTGAACTTATTTTTATTTTGAAATTAGATTAGACTGTAGAATATAATTTCCAAAACACAAAAAGACCTCCATAGCAATAAATATTCCCTTACAATCAATCAGCTCAACAGCGTCAATACGTGTTCTAGAAGCAAGTGAATATAAAGAAATGTAAATTACACGCAAAATATTAACGAATTAACGGACTTTATTAACTTCCGTTAATTAAAGCTGAAAATAACGGATTAACGTTAACGGAGGTGTGAAGTTTGTTAACGGACTAGTGGTTAACGAAGCTAATGTTTTGCATCAACTTGCCCACCTCTGGTAGTGGTAGATCAATCGGTATCTTGTAGAGTGTAGACCAATAGGCTAGTTTACAGGTACATTTATAGCATAAACTATGTTGTTTTTTTGATGTGATTTTTCTTTTTCAGGCAAGCATGTTATTATACCTGTAGTAAGCTTAATCAGTTGTTTGTGTTTGCTGTTTAGTGCTGTTTATGAAGACTCCCAATGTTAATGCTATGAGTGAAACTGAAAGCTGGATTTGTCATCAGTTATGTAGTGGATTTTTTGCTTACTGTGCAATGGATTGCTGTGTTGATTTGCTGGAGAAAGCATAAAAACATTGCAATTTTTGCATGATTTGACACTATCATCGAAGGACAAGAATTTAGCACAGTAATACCAGCAGTTGCTTCGAGGAAAAGTCAGCCTCTAAAACTAAGTTTGGTGTTTTACTAGCAAGCGGAGCGCTTATCGATGTTTAGTGCGAAGTTAAATGCTTTTGAGAGCATTTTATTAGTTTGGAATTTCTTGCGGTACCAGTAGGCTACGTTGCGACGGTCGCGTTTACCTCAAAGGGCTTCGCTCCAAACCACCGTTTGTAAGATACACACAAACTTATTGCTGTAAGGTCAAGCCCCCTCTTCTTAGCAAGTTTTTGGTTATGTCCCTGATAAAAAAAAAAATTTAGATTTTTTTATGTGAAAATTGTTACTCAAGCATCTGAATAAAAGTGTTGTTAGTTCTCACATTTTC
>OZ014482.1:14270056-14380817 GCA_963965965.1 Trididemnum nubilum | reverse complement strand
AATTTTGAATTCTTTTCCACGAAATGATCTTAAATTGTTATGACGTTTAGGAGTTTATCAAAACCACTTTTTACATTTTAAGTTGCTGAAGCGCATTTGGCACGCTGGTTAAAATTTCATCCCTGTCCCATTGCTTCGGGAGTTTCGTCACCAACCTAATATAAGCAACAAATCCTCAAATATTATTGTGCAGATCGAGTTTTAACATTAGATCACCATAGCTCAAGTACTATTTTTCTGGATTGAACACTTAAGTCATATTCAGTTCTTCCGGCTTTAGCAAACATTTTTATGATAGGCACAATATGCTCATATTTAATTTTATTTTACTGTCAAGCCAAATCACTTTGTTGTTACGCTTTACTTTTTTATTATAAATATTCATAAAGTTTTGCAAGATCGCAATAGAAGTCTGCATATTTTGATTGATTGTTTTTTGTTTTTTGAAACAGAACGAACCTGAACTCAGAAAGAACACAAGGCAATTTTCTCAACTAAGTGTTTACTGCAACTTGTTTGCTTAAACGCGACTTCTAGCGGTTTTCACACTTTTTTAATATAAAGTTTTTGCGCGTTATTGTTAAATACATGAAAGGAAAAATGACGATTTTTCAGCGCAACCACCTTTTGCTTGAGTACGGTTCTGTTTGTTCTAAAATGAGGGATTCTTTCGTGTTGATGTCTTGAGAAAATCTTTCAAATTAGTTTTCTTCTACGTATAATTACAAGTTTAGATACAAAACTTAGTTTAAAAAAGTCTTTCAACTTTGAGACTAAATTTTCTTCCATTTTAGTTCCATTTCTTGTATTGAATTGTTTTTATTTCGGTACAAAAGCATCTTGTTCAATTTCACAGTAAACGAAAAAATATAAAAGACTTCTTTGACTTTTTCTCATTTTATGACGTCATATTTGAGGCTCGCCGCAAAATCGGTTTTCAAAAGCATTATGTGTTGTCCACGATTTGTCTGAGAAAAAAAGGAATACGTTTGGTTCGTACATTAAAATTTGTTTGGTTGGAGTGAGGCACCATCGACAATGCCTCATCACTTCGCATTTTGAAGCGATGCTCAATTGCACTCCGTAGAAATAGCAATTACACCGAATAGTTTGGGCTTTTAATGCGAAAACCATAACGTAAAAGCAGTGAATACCCAAAAAAAGTAAATATGATAAAAAATTAATCAAGTTCTTGATAAATATTTTGATTTGTGAGAAAACATTTTATTTTAATTATATACTTTTATTTTTTTGTACAATTCTACAGGTGAGGCAAGGCCTCACCTGCCTTTCCTTACCGCACGTCCCTGTGTATCATGCATTCGCTGAGCCTTTAGCCTGATTGCTGTCGTAACTTTAACCCATGGATCGCGAAGTAAAAATTTTTTATGGCATAATTATTGAAGCGATAAATTTCTAAAATGGTAAAAAACCACAAGCAAGAAATAAACTAGAGATTTAAAAAATCATTACAGCGGTATTCTCGCGTTCAAATTGTAAAAATGTGTTAAAATAGTTAAGTAAAGCTAGTTCTTAATTGACCGCTAACACAATTTTTAAAACTCATAAATAAAGATGTTATTTTATAATTGAACTATATACAAAAATTTGTATTTACTAAAACGTAAAAACAACATTTTAGAAACATCACTGAAATTGTTGTTTTGTTATCACTAAAAGTTAATATCAAATTTTTAAAACATGGTTTTGAAAATTTGGTTCCAGCTAAGCATAAAAATAAAGTCTTGAAACAATTTAGAAATTAAAAATCTATTTCGAACACCAAAAATTAACGTATTTTTAAAAAATGTTGGTTCCAACTAAAACGTTAAAGCAACGTTTAAAAAAACATCCCTAAAAAAACGTTATTTGCAAACAAATATTAATGTATTTTCCAAAAATTTGGTTTCATTTAGAAACGTACCGTAAAAAAACGTTTTACAAACATCACTAAAAACAAAGCCTTTGAAAACCTTTGAAAGCCAAAGGTGAATATAGATTTTCAAATAAACTAAAATCAAAACTTTATTTTAACTACCAAAAAAGGAAATTTTTAAAAAGTTAGTTTCAGCTAAAACGTAAAAACAACGTTTAAAAAACATTTAAAAAGTACTATTTTGAAAACCAAAATTAAATGTATTTATAAAAGGTTGGTTTTATTGCAAACACAACAACAACATTTCAAAAGCATCATTGAAAAACTCTATTTTAAAAGTCAATATTTTTTAAAATTTGGTTCTTGCAAAAACGTAAAAATAACGTTTCAAAAACCCTACACCAAAAACGTTAATTTGGAAACCAAAACTAAACGTATTTTCAAAACTTCTATTTAAGTAAAAATTTTGAAAAAACACTTTTTTAGAAATTATTCTACGCCAAAAGCGTTGATTTGGAAACCAAAACTAAATGTATTTTCAAAAGTTCGGTTTTAAAAAAAACGTAAAAACAACGTTTCAAAAACCTTACACCAAAAACGTTAATTTGGAAAACAAAACTAAACGTATTTTCAAAACTTCTATTTAAGCAAAAACGTTTAAAAAACGCTTTAAAACTTCTACGCCAAAAACGTTGATTTGAAAACCAAAACTAAATGTATTTTCAAAAGTTTGGTTTTAAAAAAACGTAAAAACAACGTTTCAAAAACTTTACACCAAAAACGTTGATTTGGAAACCAAAATTAAACGTATTTTAAAAATTTCTATTTAAGCAAAAACGTTAAAAAAACGCTTTAAAAACATTGCACAAAAGCGTTAATTTGGAAACCAAAACCAAACGTATTTTCAAAAATTCGGTTTTAAAAAAAACGTAAAAATAACGTTTCAAAAACCTTACAACAAAAACGTTGATTTGGAAACCAAAATAAAACATATTTTCAAAAGCTTGGTTTCCGCAACAACGTTTAAAAAACGTTTTAAAAACATTGCACAAAAACGTTGATTTGGAAACCAAAACTAAACATATTTTCAAAAGTTCGGTTTTAAAAAAACGTAAAAATAACGTTTCAAAAACCTTACAACAAAAACGTTGATTTGGAAACCAAAATAAAACATATTTTCAAAAGCTTGGTTTCCGCAAAAACGTTTAAAAAACGTTTTAAAAACATTGCACAAAAACGTTGATTTGGAAACCAGAAATAAACATATTTTTGAAGGTTTGGTTTCAGCAAAAACGTTAAAAGAACGTTTTAAAAACATTAAAACGAAATGTTTTTTTTTTAACCAAAATAAAACGTTTTGAAACGTTTTATTTACGTTTTTTGTTGCTTGGGTAGTTCTCACATTTTCATGTAACCGACGCTTTCTTCCCCACTCCAATTATTTTTATTATAAATGCTGTATCAAGTTTTTTGTTTAGTAGTGACTAACGAGAATGGAACAAATTAATGAACTTGCTTGGCGGGTACTTCTCTACCAATAATAGTAATCTCAGCAAAAAAATAGAACTCACTTTCTACTGGTTAGATATGTATTGGGTTTCTAGTTCATCTAAATACACTGACTGTAATTGTAATGATTGAACTTCAGACTTAAAATAGTTTACTTTGTCATTTTATTTACCATGTAAAGCAGTTAAAATTTTAAAAAGCAGTAAAAGTATTTTGAAATTCACAAACAACTAAATTCAGATATTGCACAAGGACACAGTAAATGAATATTTAACACACTTTACACTTCTATTTTCATCACATAGGACTGGAGTGAAAAATCACTACCAGACTACAATATTCATGATTATAAAACTTAGGGTAGTCCAAAACCATTGCTTCCAGTTCATCTTGATCACGGTCACAAACCTTCAGAAACAAGAAGACTTTTAAGAGGACATTCAGAAGAAAAAATTCCATGTTTGTAGCTATTCAAAGAAGTGACTACTAATTAGACCAATCCAAAAGTTCATAGAAATTTTTTGATTTTTTGTATCTATCTAACTCTTGTATGTAGCAGTGTAGCTTGAAAACAATTCTAAATACAGTTTTATTCACCAAGTTGACTTGGTCAAGTAGACTGTGAAAAAACTTTTGCGAGTTTTCTAGTATTCAAGGAATTGTTCAATCGTGGTTACTTTTAAAACAACAAGCTAACAAACAATGGGTAAAAACACTATTAACACATTCAAAACTAGCCTGTAGGTGGGTTATTTTATAATCTGAAAAAAAAACAAAAAAACAACACTATGTTAGTTTAAGTTTATTTTAAAACAAAAAAGCAAAAGCTGCTCAGCCAAAAGAACCACTGGACTGATACAATAGCTTCTGCCATGCTGCACAGAATAAAAAGTTTTGTTTTAAAAGCTAGATGTCGTGGGGCTAGGCCTACTGCTTTGGTGTATTCATTATAATGAAGCTCTGAGATCTAGCATAGCTATGAAAAATCACTCTAGGATTTACAGCCTTAGCTGTCTAAATCCAAATTAACTTGGCTAGCCTAGGGCTATCACGAATCTAACTTTGCCAACAACCTACTCTTTGGAATGATAAATAGCCGCTAACCCATACAAATATACTATTTACGTGATTTTATTGCAAACTGCGATCTTAAAAATCCGATCAGTGATTTAGTAGGTTATCTTACTCCGGGTGTCGAACCGAACCTAAACCCGAACCGTAAACCCGAATGAACCGTTTCATTTTGGTGAACCCGAACCGAACCTGAACCTGCAAAATTTTACTTCAGTGAACCTGAACCAAACCTGAACCCCCAAATTGTGCTCAAGTGAACCCAAACCGAACCTGAACACCTAACAAAAGTAAGAATATATTTTTCCATATCCAGATGCCGCTGGCGCTGGTACACGCACAATAAGAGCAGTGGTGATCATCACCAGGATCAGCAATTTTTCCCTTTTTTTTTCTGGACGAAACGAGCAACGACAGTTAAATTTTAAGTCAATGAACCCAAACCGAACCTGAACCAGTAATATTTTACTTGAGTGAACCTGAACCAAACCTGAACCTCGAAAATGGTGCTCAAGTGAACCCGAACCAAACCAGAACCGCTAAAATATTTTGAGCCGGAGCTAAACCCGAACCCGAACCGTTATTTGAAACGGTTCGACACCCTGATCTTACTACAGCCTGCGAGCAAGCGATATTGCGCAACTGCTCGCGAAGGTTGCGACCAGTTGCAATCTTTCGCGAGCTGTCAATGACGTCAAATTTTGGTTGCTTCGCGTCCAGTCTCAACGCACCTTTATTTTTGGGATGCATGTTAAAACGTCAATTAGTTCTAAATTTTATTACGTCATTCGGTAAAACTTTGGTAAAATCGCTTTTTCAGCTAATTTATGTAATTTAAAGCTAAAAAAGACACACATTTTCATTGAAATTTTTACATGTAAACAATGATATGAGAACACGAGGCTCATTTTCTTAAAATTTAAGAACAAATAAAAAAATACTAAAAAATACTAATGTTTGAGTAACATATCCAATAATTTTCACTTGCAGCATAGTCACTAAATGTTACAATGTATGTAATATTTGTAATATTACAATGCATATTACAATAATATATGTAAATATTACAATGTATGTAATGTTTGTAATATTTAGTGACTATGCTTACAGCAAGCAAGAGCGCTTCGCATCAATCCGTCCCCTTTCTATGGTTTAACCAAGTAGTTTATTGCTTCTAAATGACACGATTTTTCCAAAAAGCTAGTTTATTGTTTGTTTGTTTGTTGGGACTTCGCGTGAGCGCGTAGTACCTCTGTTTTTGATCGCGATTTTTGGCAGATAAAGATCAATTTGCTTAATCATAACTAACAAACAGTTTAACCTAGAAAGTTGAAATTTGGACTCAACGCAAACATTAATGAAAGCGTTATGTGTACCAATTTTGGGGATCCTAGATCTCGTGGTCGTAAATTAATACACAAAAAACATAAAAAAACGGCGATTTTTTACTTGAAATTTTATTAATTCGCGTATAACTGAAAAACCATTTCGCGTGAAAAGCTGAAATTTTACACAATGTGGGTAATTGTCAGAGGTGGAGTCCTCGAGGACACTTTTTGAAGTCCTTGGCCTTGGTCCCGAAGGTCAAGTCCTAGGAGTTGGCCCTGAAGCTTCAAGTCCTCGAAAATTACTCTGTCCTCGGCTCGAGCACAGCACTTTTTTGATTCATTAAAAATCGGCCATGGCCATGACCTTCTTTTCACGTTACTTCGGAATGTGGGAGAAACCTAGCGGAATATTTGGGAAGACGTTAATTTTTTTTTTAATTTTTTTTAAAGATCGCCTGAAAAAAATTTTAAGACCTTTTTTTGGAGAACACTATTACCTGTGTCCTTGGTCCTTGGCCTTGGCCTCGAGCATTCCTGTCCATGGCCTCGAGAGAGTCTTTCCTCGAGAAGTCGGTTCTTGACCTTGGATTTTTTTTTGTGTTCTTGGCCTTGGCCTCGAGCATCGGGCCAAGACATCTTGTGTCCTCGACTCCACATCTGGTGATTATAAATGGTTTATGCAAACCTAGTTTGGGGGGCGGTCACGTGACCAAGATTTTATAGGCCGAGAATGGGTAGAAAGCAGACGATTTTAACCGATATATTTTGGTAAATACCGATTTTGAGGGAAAATATTTTGTGATGTTTGAGAACACTATCAATCGCCTTTCTTTTGGTTGTGCTCGTTTACCCCAACCTGAATACTATTTTTCTTCGTTTTTCTTACTTTTTTTTCTAAACAGCTGTTTAGTGGTACAAAACTTTAAGATTGCTTTGGTCACTACGGGATTCATCGTCAATCTTCTAAAAACTTTGGTAGCCTTGAAAAAGGCTTTTTTTAGGATTCAAATGGTTTTCGTCTCGCCTGAGTCAAGAATCAACGCGAGAATGAATTGCAGCAGAAAAATGCTGTCGTTTATTATTCTTCGAGACGCCGAAATTTCCACCTAAAAAAAAGAAAAAAGTAAATCATGTGAATAATTTTGATTGGATGATTGTCAGACTTCGTACGTACGCCACCTAATGATTGATTATTGTAAAATTTGAAGAGAGTAGACGAAACCTTTATGTCGGCACAAAATTGGTTGCTGTGTTTTGATAAAAAAAGCTTCTAGAGCTGCTAAGTGAAATTGAATTCTTGCCTTTGCCAAAATTGAAAATTGTCAATCCTGACTGCGCTGCCCACTATCATGATCGACAATTTTCAATTATGGCAAAGGCAAGAATTCAATTTCACTTAGCAGCTCTAGAAGCTTTTTTTTATCGAAACACAGCAACCAATTTTGTGCCGACATAAAGATTTCGTCTACTCTCTTCAAATTTTACAATAATCAATCATTAGGAGGCGTACATACTGTCGCGATCGTTGATACTTGGCTAAAGTACAACCTTTAATCTCTAGAATCGTCCACGTCGACTAACACTAGAGAACGACTAAGATGTTAATTGACGAATCGAAAATGGCAGTTGATAGTTCCGTTAGCTTCTTGAATCTCAGAAAGTAGCACACCAATCTTAAATTAAAACTTCCACTTAAGATTGAAACACAAAACCACTCTCACTGAGCTAAATCGCTCCACTAACTCTTCTTACGATCGCCTAATTCAGATCGTAAAAGACCTAACCGCGACCGACCAGGTTTAGGTCGCCACTACACACCATAGCGATTGACCAATTCAGATCGCCAACTATACGGCTAGACAAGCCAACCACAGATACACAAACTCAGCAAAACTGCCTATGAAACTAATATCTAAAATCACCCTCTCTTAGAATATTAGAATCTGAGAATATAATACGACCCGCCAATTTATACTACGACAAAAGCTATCGAATATCCCAGAACAATCCCTGATACATCACAATAGAAAAAGTATACAAGGTTAGGATAACAAATTTCACATAACTATGACATCACAAACTTCAAGTCTAAATATAGAAATTAAAATGGTAAACAACTAATTATTCCGGTGACCTATAGAAGACAGTAGAATATACTAGAAAGGAATCATCTCGAATATTCCTTATCAGAAAAGCAGGAAACAAAGAAACAGCCACGTACACGTAAAAACACAGCAAATAATTATATCTCAGGCATTCAAAATTATTATTCGTGACGCATACGAAGTCTGACTATCATCCAATCAAAATTATTCACATGATATGTTTTTTTCTTTTTTTGGGTGGAAATTTCGACGTCTCGAAAAACGATAAAAGCCAGCATTTTTCGACTGCAATTCATTCTCGCATTGATTCTTGACCCGGGCGAGAAGAAAACCGTTCGAATCTTTTTTTTTAAACAGCCTTTTTCAAGGCTACAAAAGTTTTTAGAATATCGACAATGAATATGATACTCATCAAAGAAACTTTTTTTTTTCTTATTCTTCTCCGGCTATTTACTTTTAAACCGCTGAACGCATTGGATTCAAAGTTTGACCAATTGAAGATATCAGGGAGGACTAGTGCCCTACTGAAATCGGGAGTGCCATGTTAGGGGGATCCCCCTCAATCAGGTTTCCCAAACTTTTAAACCGTTAGAGCTTGATGGATCACAATTTCAGAGTAGTTAGATATTATAAATATTTAAATAAACTAAACCTAACAAAATTTAGGGGTGTCACGATGGGAGTTTACCCCTAACGGACCCTCCAAAATTCAAACTTTTTAACCTTTTAAGCTTGGTAAACAAAAATTGTTTTTAAAGTAACTAAACATAATGGAAAGATAAAATTTGACAAAATTTGGGGGTACCAAAATGTGGGTCACACACATGGGCCGCCAAAATTCAAACTTTTTAACCTTTTATGCTAGACACATGAAATTTTTAGGGTAGGCAAACATCAAGAAAAGATAAAATTTGACAAAATTTGGGAGTACCAAAATGGGGGTACTCCTCAAACCACGCCGCCAAAACTTTGAACTTTTAAACAGTTAGATCTAGATGGATCAAATTTTCTCTCGGAATGAGTAGATATTAAAAGTAAACTAAACCTAACAAAAATTGGGGGTTCTAAAATGGGGGGTCCCCCCAAACGGGGCCTCCAAAATTCAAGCTTTTTAACCTGTTAAGCTGGACACATGAAATTTTTAAAGTAAATAAATGCAAAAAAAAGGCAAATTTCGGCAAAATTTTGGGGTTCCAAAATGGGAGGTACCTTCAAACGGGGCCGCCAAGTTTCAAACTCTTTTAAACATACACGTTACACATATGAAATTTCGGGGTTGACAATTATGAAAATAAGATAATTTTCGACAAAATTTGGGGGTACCAAAATAAGGGGTCTCCCTGAAACGAGCTCCCCCAAAATTCAAACTTTTTAACCACTAACGCTGGACAGATGAAATTTTCAGAATAGCTGAATACAAGTTAAAGATAAAATATGATAAAATTTGGGGATACCACAATGAAGGTGTCCCTCTTAAACGGGGCCCCCAAAATTCAAACTTTTTAACCACTTACGCTAGACACGTGAAATTTTTGGGATAAGCAAGTATGAAAAAAAGATAAAATTTTACAAAATTCGGGGGTACCAAAATATCGGGACTCTTTTCAAACGAGGACGCTGAAATTCAAACTTTGACCACTTGCACTAGACTGATGAAATTTTCAGGATAGGTAAATATGAAGAAAAGAAAAAATTTGACAAAATTTAAGGCACTAAAATCCGGGGCTCCTCAATTGGGTCTTTTAAAATTCAAACTTTTCGACCATTCAAGCTAGACACATGAAACTTTCGGAATAGGTTAATGTAAAAGATAAATAAAATCAGAATAGGCAAATAAAATATGACTAGGTGCCACAATTGGAGTCCTCCTCCAACGGGTCCTTCAAAATTTTTAACCACTCAAGCTAGCCAAATAAAATTTTCAAGATAGGTCAAAATATAACACGAAAAAATATTGAGAATCTCATACAGTAAGGGTCCCTCAATTATGTTGACACCTCCCCCCATCAACTACAAAATCTAAACGAGTTAAATCTATTGGATAGCTTAATATAAATCAAACACAGATAACAAAATTTGGTGGGCCACATTGAAGAGACCATGCCAAATGTGCCCTTTAAAATTTTTAAATCTTAAATACCAAATACTCCCGCTAGACATATCAAATTTTAAAAGAACCGGTAGGCTAATATTAAAAAAAGATAAAACATGCCAAACTTGGCATTGTCGTGTTGGACAACTAGCCCTTAAAATAGTAGACCTTCAAGCTATTAGATGAATTCTCACAATGTATTGGTGTCACAGAAAAGTGGAAGAATCAAACTTATTGGATTACACCAACATTTAAGACGTTGAAGTACTTAAGCTTCATGGCTTTGCTTGATTTAAGCTGGATGGCCGAGGTTCTCTTCAAAGTGTTTTGAACAATTTTATTAAAAAAGCTTTCGTGCTGAATAATGGATGTAATCAGTTGTGTCAAAAGTACTCGAAAATTGTAATCAAGTAAAAGTTTCGTTAGTGACAAAAAAACTGCTTGAAGTAAAGTACAAAGTACTGATCAAACAAGTACTTAGTAAAAGTAAAAAGTAGTCGTTTTAAAAGTACTCAAGCACAAGTATTTCTGAAAGTATTTAAGCAAAATAAAAAAACTATTCAATCGACATATGACAACTGGTCGATACCTTCACATCATGCCACATAGTGCTTGGTCTTCTAGCCCCCAATTCTCTTAATAAGTCATGAATTATCAGTTTTTTGTTATTATTTTCAAGTTTTTTGTTATTATTTTCAAGACAATTAATCAAAAAAAAACACAAGTTTTTTGTTATTATTTTCAAGGCAATTATTATTTTTTGTTCACAAGTTCTTTTGTTACTATTTTCAAGACAATTCTTTCACAAGTTTTTTGTTATTATTTTCAAGACAATTAATCAAAAAACAAAAAAACAAAAAAAAACCAGCAAAGCTTCGAGATTTGAAAATTATGCCATGTAGAATTTACATGGAATCATTTTATAAAATCTTTGTTCAAATACTCACTCATTGTCATTGTTAAGCTATACTAAAATTTAAACACACTTTGGACGAGTTTTGTCGGTGTGTAATAGTGCACTGTATCCACAGGGTGGGCCAAATGTTCGCATCACAGCTATTTCAGTATATTCTACGATAACCTTTTTTGGATTGATTGATCAAAATTATTGTGGATTTTTTTAATTTAATTTATTTCACAGCATATGAAGACAGGCAGTAGCTTGATAAACATTTCGTTTTTAAATCACACAAAATTGCTGTAGATAGCCCATTTAGATAGTTAAACATTTCGTAATTGCATTGCACAATACGTACATTACAGTACCGTACAAATTGCATAATGGTGAGTGATTTTTGGCTGACTCTGTAGTATTTAGCGATGGAAACGTTTACTATAGGACGAATTTTTTGGCAAATTTATATCTCTGATTGTTTCTTTCATGATTTACTTTTAAAAGAGTGAACATTTATGCCAGTATGCGGTGAAGGGCAGACACCAAACAACGAACGTGAAACTAAAACCATCTGGAACTGCCATTCGCCAGGTTGGATCTGATACAACCTCGCACACGCAGAAAAAAGACATGGCTACAGTCGCTGTGGTGGTCTGACCTCTGACGCAAGAGTTGCCAGCCGAAAAAGGAGGAAAATGCTGCTAACTTAAATGAACTGAATAAACTCATACAACACAATTAATTAAATAATAACTAAAAAATAACTAAATATCAAATACAAGTAACTAAATAAACTCATCGGTAGTGCGAAGTGGTTATGAATAAATATCCCGATGAACGCAACTCGTCCGTTATTTTCATTAACTTAACTGAATTGAACAATTGCCGGTAGAAAAGTCGACGGTTCTGACGAATTTGTGGTTCAAATTTAAAATTACTGTTCTTTCCACTTTTCTGAATCAAAATACTACTTAAGTAGCGTTACTTCACTCTAAAAGTAGACACACAAAAAAAAAACTACTCAACAAGTACTCGTTACCGGAAACAATCTACTCGAGTAAAAGTATTTCGTTACTTTTCACCACTGGATGTAATGCAATATACTGTACAATATCCAGTACGTTGGCTTTTGGGTAGCACAGATAAATAGCGTTTCTAGAATCGTAAAATGCGTGCATATTTCTGGCAGTGGTCAGAGACGGGCAAGATCAGCGCCTTTTGGTGATCTTGAAGATCAAGATCAGATCATCCTAAAAATATGATCTTCAAGATCAAGATCAGATCATTAAAATAATGTTTTCTTGAAGATCAAGATCAAGATCGTGCCCATTACTGACTACCGGTAATCTGCTAATGGTGTGCAAACAGTGACGTGCGGTGAGGCTTTTGGTTGGTGAGGCACAATTTTTTTTCACACTCATGTTCGCAAAAAATTATTTAAGACAATAAATGACAAGCAAATAATTGTTTTTATAGCTATTCAGGGCCTCCGAGAGGGGGGGCACGGGGGGTGAATGACCCCGGGGCCCATGGACTTTAGGGGGCCCATGGGCTTCAGGAAGGCCGTCGGGTTCAGCGGACCCATGAGCTCGAGAGGGGGCCCATCGAAATGACACTGAGAAATCAGCATGTGAAGCCTGAAGACCTTTTTTTTTTTTTTTTTTTTGGAGAACACCTAATTTCGACCAAAAAAACCGTTAGAATTTCGGTAAAAACCTTTTTTGTTTTTGGAGATCACATCATTTTTCCGACCAAACTGACCGGAAATCCGTCATATTTGAACTGGCCCCGGGCCCACTTTTGGTCCCCGGCGGCACTGTAGCCATTAAACAAAAACCAAATTTTTCGATAATTAATTATTCGTTTAATTTTTACTGTTCACTTAAAGCCAAATCAATTCTTGAAGTTTCGAAAATCCATGAAGGTAGCCTAGCCTATTATTTGGCTTTGAATGTGGACATAATTGAAGTTTTCGTGCTTGCTAAGTCTTCTTGGCAAATTCTCTTAGTCACAAAAACCCGATTTCAGTCCCAACATTATTATTTGCTAAAAACATGAAAGCACAAATGAAGATTTTTATAGCGCTACCACTCTTTCTTGAGTACGGTTCTACTCTTTTTGAATTGAGGGGTTCTTTCGTAATGATGTCTCGAGCAAATCTTTTAAATTGGTTTTCTTTTAGCTATATTCAATCCAATTCAGATTATTTGTTCACTTGAGTTCAATTTCCAGAAACTTAACACCAATGAAAAAATATATTCACACGCACAAATAGAATGATTATTAATGCCAATAAAGGAAATAAATGTGGGCTAATTTACTGTAACACTTAACAGAAGTAATTGTTGATGAAGGCGTAGAAATTAATAGGCAATTGCAAAGTTTACCAGTACTGTAGTTTGAATCACTTACTATCAAGCAAACAGGACAGCGAAAGACCTGTTTCTGGTCATCGAGTCAAGTTGCCCTTATAACTAATTTATTATTGTAATTATTATAAGTTTTTTTGAGGGGGTAGCTTTTTTTAACCATTTTTAAAACAAACAAGAAACAAAAGTAAGGATTCAACCAAAAATAGCAGTTAGCATAAGAAAAGAGCACACTAAGGCTTATCTCGAGTTTATCAAGACTGTAAGTACTTCAGTAATTACACTTAGCATGGACAATTTTATTTGTTTGCTAAATGAGTATTTTGGTAATTCTTCAAAGTTGGTGAAACATTATTCCATTTTTTTACTCCAATGCACGAGCAAGATCGTTGCCCATTTCGAATTTTAGCTCGTTCCAAATAAAAATTGTCTGCAGTAATCGATCTCGTTTTATAATCATGAAGTTTGCTAGCATATTTGAAATATTTGTCGAAATTTTCAGGTTACCTGGAGTGATAATAAGAGTAGGCTACATACTGTAAATTTAGCAATTTCTATAACTTCAAGTTCAGATAAAAAACGTAGTTTAGAAAGTCTCTCAGCTTTGAGACTAAATTTTCTTCCATTTTAGTTCATCGTCTCGTATTAAATTGCATAGGTGGGCACAAGTCCGTTAATCGTTAATCCGTTAATAACGAAGCTAACTTTTTCATTAACTCGTTAATCCGTTAAAAAGTTTTTTCATGTTAACGGACTAAATTAACTTCCGTTAAGTTCTGTTAACGGACTATATTAACTTTCGTTAAGTTCTGTTAACTTCCGTTCAGGTTTTTATCGTTAATTTTTTGCGCCATTCATTTATTGTACCGGTACAAACCAATTTGCACTGGTAACACTTGCTGCGCATTGGCACGAGTTTTGTAGAAGAAAGCGAAGAAAGGAGCTCTTTTTTGTGACAAATAATAAGCCGCAGCCTCATAGGTCTATTAATTATCGCTGTTCGCAATTTCCTAAGACTTTCCGATCGCAGCTTCGTTAGTGCATTTGAACCTATTTTTATCTTGAAATTAGATTAGACTGTAAAATGTAACTTCCAAAACACAAAACGACCACCATAGCAATAAATATTTTCTAACAATCAGCTCAACAACATCAATATGTGTTCTAGAAGCGAGTGAATAAAACGAAATGTAAATTACACGAAAAATATTAACGAATTAACGGACTTTATTAACTTCCGTTAATTAAAGCTAAAAATAACGGATTAACGTTAACGGAGGTGTGAAGTTTGTTAACGGACTAGTGGTTAACGAAGCTGACGTTTTGCGTTAACTTGCCCACCTATGTTAAATTGTTTTCATTCGGCCAGAAAAATAACTTGTTCAATTTCGCAATGAACGAAAGACAACAAAAAAACTGCTTAAACTTTTTCTCATTCTATGACGTCACAGGTGAGGCGCGCCGCAAAATCAGATTTAAAAGCATTATGCGTTGTCCGCAATTTGTTTGAGAAAAAAGGCATACTTTTAGTTTGTTTATTAAAATTTGCTTAGCTGAAGTGAGGCACAATTGACAATGCCTCACTTCGCATATTTGAAGCAATGCTCAATGCGCGCCGTAGTGATAGCAATAATACACCGAATAGTTTGGACGTTTTAATGCGAAAGACATAACATAAAAGCAGTGAATA
The DNA here is from genome assembly GCA_963965965.1 of Trididemnum nubilum. Classification (NCBI taxonomy): domain Eukaryota; kingdom Metazoa; phylum Chordata; class Ascidiacea; order Aplousobranchia; family Didemnidae; genus Trididemnum; species Trididemnum nubilum. The sequence continues at coordinate 14,365,882 of OZ014482.1, read as the reverse complement.
GGCTGCACAAAAAAAGTAAATATGACAAAAATTAATAAAGCTTTTGATAAATATTTTGATTTTGTATGAAACCATTTTATTTTAATTGGAACGACCGACGCTCGCGTCGCGTGTTCCTTTGTTTTTACTCGGCCATTTTCAAACTAACGAGTGCGAGATTTCAAACTTTTGCTTATAACTCGAGAACCGTTTGGTCTAACTACATGAAATTTTGACAGCAGTTTGAGATTAATGAGTTATATGTTTGTACCAAATTTCGAGGCAATCGGTCACGTGACTTCGGGTTTATAACCCGAAAACCGCCCCGAAAGTTTGGCGTAAAAAGCGGTCTAAGTCAAAAACGGCTTAAGTACGGCAAAAAATATTTCTCATGGTTATATGTCTTAAGATATCCTTTCATCCCTACCAACCCACTTTCGGCCGCGATGAGGTTTTTTTCTTATTTTTTTCCTTTTTTTTTTCCTTTTTTTTCCTTTTTTTTTCCTTTTTTTTCCTTTTTTTTCCTTTTTTTTCCTTTTTTTTCTTCCTAAATCTTGTACGCTCGAGTTCTCCTAAACCACAAAACATAGAAATCTAATTTTTGTGTGAAGTTGTTGAGGTACATACGCAATTGTGTCTCCTGAAATTTTTTTGGGGCAACTCCCCCGGGAACCCCCCCCAAAATGGGCCCCAAAAAATCAATTTTTTGAACGGCTCAAGCTAGGGTGCCAGTTTTTTTTGATATCAGTAGATATTTGAGAGACAAATATTTTGACATAATTTGGGGGTACCACCCCCCCGGGGACCCCCCAAATGGACCCCCCCAAAAACAAATTTTTTTAACCATATAACCTAGGGTGCCATTTTTTTTTCATATCAGTAGATATTTAAGAGAGAAATATTTAGACATGGTTTGGGGGTACCACCCCCCCGGGAACCCCCCCAAAATGGGGCCCCAAAAAATCAAATTTTTGAACGGCTCAAGCTAGGGTGCCAGTTTTTTTTGATATCAGTAGATATTTGAGAGACAAATATTTTGACATAATTTGGGGGTACCACCCCTTCGGGGACCCCCCAAATGGACCCCCCAAAAACAAATTTTTTAACGATTTAACCTAGGATGCCATTTTTCTTTGATATCAGTAGATATTTAAGAGAGAAATATTTTGACATGGTTTGGGGGTACCACCCCCCCGGGAACCCCCCCAAAAAATCAAATTTTTGAACGGCTCAACCTAGGGTGCCAGTTTTTTTTGTTGTCAGTAGATATTTGAGAGACAAATATTTTGACATAATTTGGGGGTACCACCCCTTCGGGGACCCCCCAATGGACCCCCCAAAAATAAATTTTTTAACGATTTAACCTAGAGTGCCATTTTTTTTTGATATCAGTAGATATTTAAGAGACAAATATTTTGACATAATTTGGGGGTACCACCCCCCCGGGGACCCCCCCAAATGGACCCCCCCAAAAGCAAGTTTTTTAACCATTTAACCTAGGGTGCCAGTTTTTTTTGATATCAGTAGATATTTAACAGACAAATATTTTGACATAGTTTGGGGGTGCCACACCCCCGGGAACCCCCCCAAATGGACCCCCCAAAAATCAAGCTTTTGAACGGCTTAACTTAGAGTGCCAGTGTTTTATGATATCAGGAGATATTTAACAGACAAATATTTTGACATAGTTTGGGGGTGCCACCCCCCCGGGGATCCCCCCAAATAAACCCCCCCAAAATCAATTTTTTGAACGACTCAAGGTAGAGTTCTATTTTTTTTTGATATCAGTAGATATTTAACAGACAACTATTTTGACATAGTTTGGGGGTGCCACCCCCCCGGGGACCCCCCCCAAATGGACCCCCCAAAAATCAATGTTTTGAATGGCTCAACTTGGGTGCCAGTCTGTTTTGATATCAGCAGATATTTAACAAACAAATATTTTGACATAGTTTGGGGGTCCCACCCCCCCTGGGACCCCCAAAAATCAATTTTTAAACGGCTCAAGCTAGGGTGCCAGTGTTTTATGATATCAGGAGATATTTAACTGACCAATATTTTGACTCTACTTTTCTGGAGGTTTCATAATCAGATATTTTTGAATAATTGCTGATTTTACGGTAGACAAAAAGTACTTTTGAGCGTCACAGCATTAGCTATGCGTCGGTCGTTCACTGGGTTTGCTGGCAAACTCCCATCTAGTTATATACTTTATTTTCTTTCTTTTTTTTTTTGCACAATTCTACTGGTGAGGCACGGCCTCACCTGCCTCCCCTGACCGCACGTCCCTGTGTGCAAAAAAAGAGTACTATTGTTAATAGGATGTCCCAAGCACGCAGATATTCCGTTGTTAACGAAGCTGATTTGTGATTAATTTTCTCCTCAAGTAAGCACGTTAGGTACTGCCGTATTGCTTCGTACCTGTCCTGTCTGCTCCATGGCAAATGCGGATTACTTTCTCCCGTTTAGACTTCAATCCGTGTCGGAGCCATGAAATAGCTTCAGAATATCACATAACCTGATCTCGGCGATGCTTACCCTACGCGACATTTAAAAATGAAGATTTGAAGATCAAGATCACACAAAAAATGTGGTCTTCAAGATCAAGATTAGACCATTAAAATAATGTGATGTTGAAGATCAAGATCAGATCACGATCTTGATCTTCAACATCACTATCTGATCGTGAAGATCAAGACCGTGCCCATGTCTGGCCGAGGTTAGTGTTTAGTTTGGCTGATGCAATAATATTTTTGAAGATCGCTCTATGTTATTTCACAATAAAGTGAAAAGCTAATAGAAACTCCAAACAGCTTTTTGATTGACGTGACTTCATTATTTTGATAAGTTTTTGAGACCTTTAAAGTTTGGGAGCGAATAACCTCGAAGCTGTTAAAATGAACTAAAAAGAGCGTAATGTACAAAAGAAGTCGATAATTTTTGGAAAATAGTTGTTTGACTTTAAACATTACACCTTGGGTTCTGGAAAGCATAGAGCTAAGTAAATTAATATTGGTTTTCAATGTGAAGTTATCGTAAAGACTCTGCAATATCACTTGTTATGAATTTCTAAAAATTTGTTTTTTGTTTCTAAATTTTGTTTGTGTACGTATCTTTTTCCGAGCAAACTGCTAAGGCGGGCATTGTTTTGATTTAGTTCTTGAATTTCGAGAAAAATCAGTAGAAAAGTTCACACACGTGCTTATATAAAACTTCTTTTAAAAAAATATTGCAGAGGGTTAGTGGAGGGAGTAGATTTGATATTTAGGATATAGTGTGTGAAATTTCTAGTGAAGATAATGTAAGCTACGAAATTCGAAAATCATATTGGCGTTTTAAGATTAAAAAGTTTGTTTTTGTTTTTTGAATCGGAGCAAAATGTTACTGTCGAAATATTTGTTTTAACGAGGGTTTTGTTTGTAACCGCAATTTTAACAATTGCGCAATTTTAACAATTGCGTGAAAATTCAACTAACTCCTATAAACTTGAAACGAGAACTTGATTGGCAACAGAGGTGTAAAATTTTGATTGGCATTTTGTAGATACCTTTTCTAAACATTTAAATTTTGAACGTCGTTAATCACAAACCTGATCAAGTTAATGGTACATTAAGAAATTCGAAAGCAGGGTACGGTATTTCAGATCTGATTGTCAACAACCATAAACACGCTTAACGCAATTGTGAAGTTCTTTAATTCAGTAAAGTTAAATACTTTCTCGAAGTCCCCGGATGCCGCTTGCGATGTCATATTCTAGTTTATTTATTGTAACTGCTCGAAATCGGTTTAATTGAAAAAATGAGAACTACTTGAGGAAATAAAGAGGTGCCCGCAAACCTTTTTCTACAATTCCCTTAATTCGTAAAAATACGATTTAATAAGTGGGACTCGGTGCTATTGGCAACCCTGCAATATCACTACTTTGTGACATCACAAAAGACATTATTTTGCGACAATTATCTCAGACTAAGAAACGCCATTTGTTACAAAAGCCCTCCGTAACACTGCTGAATGTTAGGTGCTCCGCCAAAACGCTTAGCCTTCACCGTGTGCGTCTAGCCAAACCACAGTTATTGAAATTCTCCAAACTTTAACTTTATTGTTCAGAAAGAAACAAAATAATAAAATTTCGGTAAAGAGGTGTAAATTCTTTTAAACCACAAAGCGCATATAAGCAGAAACTTAATTCCCGATAGCATTTTTATTTTATCTGTAACGTTTTCGGCGCATTTTCTATATGGCCCTCTTCAGCAAATTAAAAAGCAGTTTACAGTAACTTTAAAATTTAGAAATGAAAGGTTATCAAAATATTATCGGCAAAACACAAATGTTACAATATAACAACCACTATAACTTCATACATTTGGTATTGTGACGTATACGTTATACCTTTTCCATAGTAAAATCAAGTCAGAAAAAATAAATAAATAAAAAATAAAGCAACACCATGAAATAACAATACTGTATTTGGTACAATGTAGACAATTAGACACACACACACGCATGAAAAAATGTTCAAAACACATTCAAAAGAAAAGAACAACCGTTGGCGTATAATTGTGAATTCAATCGTGGTGTTAGCTTTTTGATCAATAATGCCTCCTGTATTTTGGTTTCATATTCATTGTGACAGTTTCTAATTACTTTAAACGAACTAACATCCAAATTTGAATTTTGACAAGTTTGGCAGGAAGAAATGTGTTGGCTTATGGCACTTTTGGCAGAGTTGGAGTTAAGCTGCAAATGTTCTCTGGCCCTAGTCACCAAGTGGCGCGTTGACATACCAATATATGTCGTGTTCACATCACGCGAACATGTAAATTTATATACCACATTGGATTTTAGAGCAGCAGGAGTTTTGGATTTCAGATTAAAATATGACCCAGTTTTTAGCGAAGTGTAATAAGTAAAAATTCGAACATCAAATTTTTGCTTTAGTCAAATTTTTGCGGTAAGTCAATTTCGCTTTTTTGAGAAACAAGGACTTAAAGTTGTGAAACTCAGACTGGACTCAAAATATTTTGAAAACTGTTTGGATCTTGATTTGTGCCCAGAGTTTTTAAAATTTAAAGCACCAAATCTTAGAGCATACCAAACGGGAAGGAAAGAAATTCACCGAATTGTGGTTGAAAAAAAGCTAGGTGAAGTGGTTCGAGAATGTAAACTAGCAGAACGGAAATTTGAAAGACTAAAAACGGACATTTGGGCAAAATTAAGTTTTTTGGAAAAGAGCTGCTTAATTTCGTTATTAACGGATAAATTTAAGGGCTCTGTTAGACCAGTTATTCTAACCCACAACAAAAAACTACTTAACCTATGGAGAAAACAATCTGTAACATGCCCATCCTGTATAGTGAATGCTAGCAAAAAGATTCTGACCATAAAAGAAACTAATGCACTTCGATTTGGTTTGAACAATCCCATTCTAGAAAGACATGTCCAAAAGGAAAAGATAAAGATTAACATCGAAAAGCTCTTCTATTCGCTAAAAGGGGACCCCAAAGTAACAATAAACGATGAAGTCAGGGATGATGTAAAGTTTATTTTTCGGAAGTTTATAACAGATAGCAGTAGGGTATGTTCCACATGAACGAACAAAGCACTCCATCAAACACTTGAAAATCTAGCCAAAGACACCACAATTAAAATTTGCAAGTTTGATAAAGGAAATGGTGTAGCAATTCTGGATACAAATGACTACAATGCTAAACTGGACGCCATAATCGGAGACAAATCTAAATTTAAAGAAGTTCTTTGTAATTCCAATAAACATCCCCTAATAGCGAAAGAAGATTCTATTGCGTATTATGCGAGGAAATACCTAAAAAAGCACTACGACAGCAGAATGATAGCGAATCTCATACCATCAGGTAGCTCACCAGGAAAGCTGTATGGTACAGTTAAAGTTCACAAGCCTAATTTTCCATTGAGACCTGTCGTATCAATGGTTAACACGCCAGAATATGCCTTAGCTAAATTTTTGGATAACATGATTAAGCCATATTTACCCCAGACTCGCATGCTGAAATCAACTGATCACTTTATAGAAAAATTAAAAGAATTTAATCCAAACAGTCAAAATACAATGATAAGCTTTGATGTGGTTTCGCTTTTCACAAATGTCCCTTTGGCCGAAACAATTGATATAATTATTAATCGATTATATGATGAGCACAACAATAATTCTATTCCAATTCCCAAAGATATCTTTAAGAAATTAATGCTTCTCGCCACGCAAGGAATTTTTATGCACAACGAACGGTTTTATAAACAAGTTGAAGGAATCATAATGGGCAATCCGTAGGGACCAACAATGGCAAATTTCTTTATGGCTCATTTAGAAGAAAAAATTTTTGCGGAAAAGTCTAATGGACCAGTTTTACCTAAGCTTTATCTTCGATATATTGATGATGTGTACGCGATTTTTGATAGCAACCAAAACTGCGACGAGTTTCTTCCGATTTTGAACGCACAGCATCAAAGCGTGAAATTCACAGTTGAAAAAGCTACAGATTCATTGCCTTTTCTTGACGTGAAAATAAAGTTTGACGAAGTCGGTTTTAAAACTAGTGTCTGGCGCAAACCTACATATACGGGACTGTTGTTAAATTTTCGATCAACTTGTCCAAACGCTTGGAAATCTGGCCTAATTACTTGTTTATTAAAACGAGCCAAAATCATATGCTCTGATTATGAATTGTTTAAAGATGAAATCACTAAACTAAGATGCATTTTCGCAAAAAATTGTTATCCTAATTGGTTTTTTAATAAATGCTTGAAAAAATTTGAAAGTAATACCAAACCAGACTCACATGATAAAGAAGTTGATGTTATTCATACATACTTGGCTTGCCGTATTTTGGAAAACCATCTCGTAAATTTGCATCCCAATTGTCTACCTTACTAAAGCAAAAATTTGATGTTCGAATTTTTACTTATTACACTTCGCTAAAAACTGGGTCATATTTTAATCTGAAATCCAAAACTCCTGCTGCTCTAAAATCCAATGTGGTATATAAATTTACATGTTCGCGTGATGTGAACACGACATATATTGGTATGTCAACGCGCCACTTGGTGACTAGGGCCAGAGAACATTTGCAGCTTAACTCCAACTCTGCCAAAAGTGCCATAAGCCAACACATTTCTTCCTGCCAAACTTGTCAAAATTCAAATTTGGATGTTAGTTCGTTTAAAGTAATTAGAAACTGTCACAATGAATATGAAACCAAAATACAGGAGGCATTATTGATCAAAAAGCTAACACCACGATTGAATTCACAATTATACGCCAACGGTTGTTCTTTTCTTTTGAATGTGTTTTGAACATTTTTTCATGCGTGTGTGTGTGTCTAATTGTCTACATTGTACCAAATACAGTATTGTTATTTCATGGTGTTGCTTTATTTTTTATTTATTTATTTTTTCTGACTTGATTTTACTATGGAAAAGGTATAACGTATACGTCACAATACCAAATGTATGAAGTTATAGTGGTTGTTATATTGTAACATTTGTGTTTTGCCGATAATATTTTGATAACCTTTCATTTCTAAATTTTAAAGTTACTGTAAACTGCTTTTTAATTTGCTGAAGAGGGCCATATAGAAAATGCGCCGAAAACGTTACAGATAAAATAAAAATGCTATCGGGAATCAAGTTTCTGCTTATATGCGCTTTGTGGTTTAAACCAAATAATAATAAGGGACAATAATGCAAGGCAAAAAATAACTGAAATTTAAACAGAAACTAGATGGGAGTTTGCCAGCAAACCCAGTGAACGACCGACGCATAGCTAATGCTGTGACGCTCAAAAGTACTTTTTGTCTACCGTAAAATCAGCAATTATTCAAAAATATCTGATTATGAAACCTCCAGAAAAGTAGAGTCAAAATATTGGTCAGTTAAATATCTCCTGATATCATAAAACACTGGCACCCTAGCTTGAGCCGTTTAAAAATTGATTTTTGGGGGTCCCTGGGGGGGTGGGACCCCCAAACTATGTCAAAATATTTGTTTGTTAAATATCTGCTGATATCAAAACAGACTGGCACCCAAGTTGAGCCATTCAAAACATTGATTTTTGGGGGGTCCATTTGGGGGGGGTCCCCGGGGGGGTGGCACCCCCAAACTATGTCAAAATAGTTGTCTGTTAAATATCTACTGATATCAAAAAAAAATAGAACTCTACCTTGAGTCGTTCAAAAAATTGATTTTGGGGGGGTTTATTTGGGGGGATCCCCGGGGGGGTGGCACCCCCAAACTATGTCAAAATATTTGTCTGTTAAATATCTCCTGATATCATAAAACACTGGCACTCTAAGTTAAGCCGTTCAAAAGCTTGATTTTTGGGGGGTCCATTTGGGGGGGTTCCCGGGGGTGTGGCACCCCCAAACTATGTCAAAATATTTGTCTGTTAAATATCTACTGATATCAAAAAAAACTGGCACCCTAGGTTAAATGGTTAAAAAACTTGCTTTTGGGGGGGTCCATTTGGGGGGGTCCCCGGGGGGGTGGTACCCCCAAATTATGTCAAAATATTTGTCTCTTAAATATCTACTGATATCAAAAAAAAATGGCACTCTAGGTTAAATCGTTAAAAAATTTATTTTTGGGGGGGTCCATTGGGGGGGTCCCCGAAGGGGTGGTACCCCCAAATTATGTCAAAATATTTGTCTCTCAAATATCTACTGACAACAAAAAAAACTGGCACCCTAGGTTGAGCCGTTCAAAAATTTGATTTTTTGGGGGGGTTCCCGGGGGGGTGGTACCCCCAAACCATGTCTAAATATTTCTCTCTTAAATATCTACTGATATCAAAGAAAAATGGCACCCTAGGTTAAATGGTTAAAAAATTTGTTTTTGGGGGGTCCATTTGGGGGGGTCCCCGAAGGGGTGGTACCCCCAAATTATGTCAAAATATTTGTCTCTCAAATATCTACTGATATCAAAAAAAACTGGCACCCTAGCTTGAGCCGTTCAAAAATTTGATTTTTTGGGGCCCCATTTTGGGGGGGTTCCCGGGGGGGTGGTACCCCCAAACCATGTCTAAATATTTCTCTCTTAAATATCTACTGATATGAAAAAAAAATGGCACCCTAGGTTATATGGTTAAAAAAATTTGTTTTTGGGGGGGTCCATTTGGGGGGTCCCCGGGGGGGTGGTACCCCCAAATTATGTCAAAATATTTGTCTCTCAAATATCTACTGATATCAAAAAAAACTGGCACCCTAGCTTGAGCCGTTCAAAAAATTGATTTTTTGGGCCCCATTTTGGGGGGGTTCCCGGGGGAGTTGCCCCAAAAAAATTTCAGGAGACACAATTGCGTATGTACCTCAACAACTTCACACAAAAATTAGATTTCTATGTTTTGTGGTTTAGGAGAACTCGAGCGTACAAGATTTAGGAAGAAAAAAAAGGAAAAAAAAAGGAAAAAAAAGGAAAAAAAAAAGGAAAAAAATAAGAAAAAAACCTCATCGCGGCCGAAAGTGGGTTGGTAGGGATGAAAGGATATCTTAAGACATATAACCATGAGAAATATTTTTTGCCGTACTTAAGCCGTTTTTGACTTAGACCGCTTTTTACGCCAAACTTTCGGGGCGGTTTTCGGGTTATAAACCCGAAGTCACGTGACCGATTGCCTCGAAATTTGGTACAAACATATAACTCATTAATCTCAAACTGCTGTCAAAATTTCATGTAGTTAGACCAAACGGTTCTCGAGTTATAAGCAAAAGTTTGAAATCTCGCACTCGTTAGTTTGAAAATGGCCGAGTAAAAACAAAGGAACACGCGACGCGAGCGTCGGTCGTTCCAATAATAGACTAAAAAAGTGCCATACGAGAGGTCTTGAAAATAAAATAAGTCTGTTTGCCAATTGCTCAACTGAAAAAAATGCTAGAACAGAGGTAGAACTCGGCCATACACATATGCTTTTCAAGGCTTAACAAAAAACGCGTAATTTTTAAAACGTTTGCAGGCAATGGCTGCAGGAAAAAAAGTGACGTGCGCAAACCTGAGCGAACTAAAAGGAAGAAGTGGCCGAGTTCGAGACTAGACAGAGCCACACAAAAAAGTGAATGGGTGCTGTAACACTATTATCGACTGGTAGCAGTGAGTAGTTCTCAACCAAATCTGAAAACTTGACTACTGCTACTGGAATCTGTAGACCTACGCTACCAGTACTGATCTACAATAAGCCTTTCGTGATATCACAAAATTACGAAATGCAGGTTTGCCAAGAGTACAGAGTCAAACGGATTAAAACGTATTTTCGCGAATGAAAGGAATTGTGAAAAAAAGGTTTGGAGCACATTTTTATTACCTCAAGTAATTCTCATTTCTTCAATAAAAATCGATTTCGAGTAGTATCTCTTTTAATAAATGGCGGGGACTTCGCCAGTTTGCCACAGAATTAATATTACACTTGACAAAAACTCGCAGAGATTAAAAAGACGACTTAAGACGTACTGATCATAACGTGACGTCTTTCTGCTCTAAATTATCTATACAAAATTTCGAGACAAAAGATGACGTGACTTCAATTTCAAGGCCCGAAAACTGCACCAAAAAGTTGACGTAAAAACCGATCTCATTAAAAAACAGCTATCTTGCGGCAAAAAATATTTCACGTGGTTATATGCTCTAAAATACCCTTTAATCCCTACCAAACCATCTTGTCCGTAACGAGTTTTTTTTTTTTTTCTTCCAAATCTTGTACGCTCTTCTCCTAAACGGCAAAACACCAAAATCTAATTTTTGTGTTAAGTTCTTGAGTTACAAATGCAGCAGTTTAGTCTCCGAAAACATTTTGATGTTACTCCCCCTCAAAACGGGCCCCCAAAATCAACTTTTTGTTACAATTTTAAGCTGGAGAGCTAATTGTTTTTGATATTAAGTGGATTTTTTGAGAGAGAATTTCTTTGACATAGTTTTGGGTGCCACCCCGCTCGGGAACTCCTGTAAAATGACCACCAAAATCAACTTCTTAAACCGCCTAAACAAGAGAGCTAATTGGTTTTGATATCATCAGATATTCAAGAGACAAATATTTTGGTATAGGTTGGAGGTGCTCCCCCAGATTACCACCCCTAATGGACAATATGGACCCCATCAAAATCAATTTTTTAACGACTTGAGCTAGAGAGCTATTTTTTTGCTCTCTGATGATATTTAAAAAATAAATACATTGGCATATAGTTTGGGTTGGCACCCCCCATGACAAACCCCTAATTGGACCCCTAAAATTAGTTTTTTGACTGCTTTTGCTAAAGAGCTAGTTGTTTTTGATATCGGTTGATATTTAGGAGACAATTTTTGACATAGTTTAGAGATGACACCTCCCAAAATCCCCTAAAATTGGATCCTTCAAAACTTAAGTTTTTCTAAGGCTTAACCGCATTTTTGCCCCCTTTTCGTTTTTGTTTTTTTTTGTAATAAATCACTTCAAAAAAAAAAGATTTTTATTTCAAATCAACTTAACTTTAAATCAAAATTCATGGCAAATAACTCCTGAAAATTTATCGTGGCTGAAGTAACGGGTAGTTTTCCGATTTTTGAGGCTTTCCTAAATTACTTTCCGAAATCTAAGCATTTTTTTGTTCTATATTTAACTTAAATGACGTCTAAAAAGGTTTTTGTGACACAACCAACTTGACTTTTTTTTATGTTTCAGCAGTCTACATTTTATGATTTAGTAGCAAAAAGCAAACCTATGTATAAAATAGAACCGCTGGTGACGTCATCGAAAAAATGATGTCATTTTTCGAAAATATGGCCGTGACGTCACCATGATATGGTGATTAACGTCATCAACTCACAACCAAATTTTCCAAAACATTTTGGTGAACACCAAACTGCATACCAAATTTGGTGTTCCGATGGCATTTGGTTTAGAAGTTAGAATGGTGGGGCATTTTTGCTCCCACCCCCCTTCCCCCTCCGCGTAAAACACGTTGGTCAAATAGCCCGTGTATAATAGGATTAAACTAGAGAGCTACTTTTTCCTATATCAGTTTAGATATTTAAAAGACCAATTGTAACATAGTTTGGAGGTGCCACTCCCAGAGGAACTTTCCCAAATCTATCCCTCAAATTAAATTTTCAACAGCTTAAGCTATAGAGTTATTGTTTTCTGATATTAATAAATATTCAACAGACAAATATTATAACGTAGTTTTCGGGTGCAACGCACCTGGACTTCCCAAATGTGCCCCCAACAAATTGATTTTTAAATGGCTTAAGCCAGTGAAATGTTTTTAGCAAAACATGCGGTCGTTTAGTTACAATTCGCAATAGACCATTTCACAATCACTTTAAACATTGCAACAAAAATGTTCATCAAAGTGATATAGTCACCTAAAGTGACACACTTTTGTGCCACTTGAATTCGTTGATATGACTACAATCGATTTTTTTGTTTACTTAAAATTTTTTAAAACAGCTTTCTATTGGAAATATGTCAACATGTACCAATTTGAATGCATGGCTTTCTGTAGTAAGATCACTCGCTGTGAAGGGAAGATGAATGCGTTAGAGCTAATAACAAGCATGTTGCTCAAAGTTGGCGAAACTTCAAAAACTACATTTTTCTTTTTTGCATTGTTGAATGCTAAAAATCCTATGATGCTGTTAGTGAAATTATTTTGGTAATTAAGCTTAAGACAATTTTTTTCAAAGGCCATATTTAGGAGGTGCATATACCTCGGATTCCCCATAAGGAGTACACGCCAAATTGTTAAGAATCGACAGCTTTGTATATAAAATTATATAAAATGCTGATACAGCAGCTAACTGGGGAAGAAAAAGGATAGTTTTTGGTAGGAACAAAAAAGCAATAAAAGATAGCAACAGACAGTATAACGGATAAATGGGATAATAAGCGGATACTCTGAGGTTTTAAATTTCTTTTCCTGCCTCTAAGAATTTAAGCAGAGGTGGAGTCCTCGAGGAATTCCTCAAGGACACATTCTCAAGTCCTTGGCCTTGGCCTCGAAGCCTCAAGCCCTCGAAAATTGTCCTGTCCTCGGCTCGATGACAGCATGGTTAAAATTTTGTACCTCGGCTGAAAACTGTTTTTCTAGACCGTTTTTTTTGAGATTGACCGAAAAAAAATTTTTAAGACCTTTTTTCTTAGGAAAACACTTGCATTTGTGTCCTTGGTCCTTGGCCTCGGATTTTTTTTGTGTCCTTGGCCTTGGCCTAGAGCCTTGTGCCCTCGACTCCACCTCTGAATTTAAGCTTATTCTATCATACCTGAAGCCATCAGTGCATTTATTTATTTTTGATAAATTCATGAATCATGACACACAATTTCATACATTGCAGATTTCTGACAGCATTAAAAAACATTGTAGTACTCCAAAATGGAAAAAAGTGCTGAAAAATTCAATGCTTCTCGAAGATATGCTGGTTCTTTAAAGTATTTTCAAACCCTTTGTTTATCTTTGGCATTTTTATCGTTAGGATTGTACATGTCCATATTTGGACCTACGTTACCAACATTATCTCACAACTTACAAGTCCGAATAGATATTATGTCTTATATTTTACCAGCTAGAGCTGTCGGTTATCTGTCGGGGTCTATCGTGAGCGGATTGATATATCAGAAAATAAATCGCTATCTAATGATGTTTTGCTCCCTTTGCGGCACTGCAATTGGAATTTCGCTTATCCCACACATGAGCCACATCGCATTTGTTGCTGTGGTCATGTGCTTTGTTTCTTTGTCGGCTGGATTTCTTGATACTGCTGGGAATGTAATGTGCTTGCAACTTTGGGGTGAAAAATCTGGACCGTTCCTTCAAGCATTGCACTTTTCATTCGCTCTGGGTACTACAATTGCGCCGCTAGTGGCTATGCCATTTATAATGGACGTTAAACTCGATAATAAGACTGAAAAAGTAATCATAAAGGACCTAAATGCCACTGATGCTGATGCACCTTTTCAAAACACTAGCGTAAGTGAAAAAAAGTTTGAAAGATTTTATCCTGTAGTTTATGCGTACGCAATCTGTGCCGCGTTTGCGTTCTTGGTTGCTCTCTTTTTTCTGTATCTGGGATGTTGGTGTCGAAAAAGTTCTTCCATATCTAACCAAGAAAACACAGTTAAGGAAGAAGGAAAAATTTACCGAACCAAAATGCTGATTTTGTTGTTTTTGTTTTTTATGGTCTACGTCGGAACAGAAGAAACTTTTGGTGCCTTTGTTTACACGTTTGCAGTAAGCAGCCAAAGGCAATATTCTAAATCTCAAGCTTCATTAATAAATTCTTTATTTTGGGGGGCATTTGCTGTTGGACGTTTTATATCGATTCCAATTGCAAAGTTTATTTCTCCATCGAAAATAATGGTGATTGACTTGATTGGAAGACTGGGATCTGCTTTTGTTTTGGCTTTTTTCCCGTTATTCATTGAAAAAGCAGAATTTTTATTTTGGATTTCAATAGCTATTTATGGCCTATCCATGGCCAGCATTTTTCCAACCGGAATTTCTTGGGCGGAACAATACATTACAGTGACTGGAAGAGCAGCTATGGTGTTAGTAGTTGGATCAGCAACAGGGGCAATGGTGCTTCCGGTTTTCATTGGTCAACTTTTGGCAAGCGATCCTATGAGTTTAATGTATTTTTTAGTAACCTCTGGCTGTATCAGCATCACTAACTTCGGCATTCTGCTTCTGGTAGCTCGAACGAGAGGAAAAAGACTAAAAACTTCGATTAACAAGAGAAACAAAAGCAAAAAGCAGGGTAATATTTTATTGGAGTAAAAAATAATGATCTTTAAACCAGACATTTGCACGTTTCATACGTATATTTTTTAACCAGCTCGGGACGTGCTTTTTATTCAATTCTTTTTCGTCGTGCAAGTAATTCGTTAACCGTCAGTAGTGGAAGAGCAAAATTGTTTTTGAGGCCAGTGAATGACGTTGTCAAATGGGCATAGAATTTCCCAATTGGAAGACTGCATATTGGACGAGGATAACATGATGTGTTCATTACCAACGTTTCTCTAAGTTGTAAGAGAAAACTACTCGAACAGAGAAATTCAAAGGCAGCCTGGCTGGCCTATTAGTCTTGGTTCGCTATCCTAATGCTGATGAAGGAGAGCTGAGGAGCATTTGTGCAAAATTTGAACAATCTTAGATATTAGAATGTTGTATGTTTTAAACAAAGTGCCATAAATAAATATAGCAACAATCATTTCAGTAGAATAAAAACAAAAATGAATCAAGGGTAACGTAACGGGTACGCCGGTTGACTATAAAAAAAAGAATCAAGTTAATTGCGAGTACAAAAAACTTCAGAATCTCGACGGAGAGGACCGGAAAAGAAAATCAAACTTTTTTCATAGCATAGTAAGTTGTATATCGCGTTTCTATATCCCACATTTTTTGAGAACGTCATAGGTTTAGTGCAGTGGTTGAAAATGTATTAATTATACGGTATCTTTTAGCGAAGGCAGAAATTTCAAAAAGGCATGGTGCATGTTCATCAGGGCAGATCCTTTTTGGGTCATTTTGGAATTTCAACTTGCCTGAGTGTTAGATTTTTGTCTTTGGCCAAAAAAATGGGAAATCCAATTTTTTTTGAAATCAAACCCCATTTACATACTGCCCCCGGGGCTTTTTTGAATCGCGCCCCCCTATTTATACTAATATCGATAGAAATAGAACCATAAGTCCTAGATATGCAATGTTGATATTCATATTTAATGATTTTTAGAGAGGAAGACATTTATGACCTTGAAAGTTGCATTGGGGTTACTTTAAATTTTTTAAAATTTTTGTAATTTGTAAACATTTTTTAAGAAAAAAACTTTAAATTTAAGAAAAAACAAAACATTTTAGCAAGTATTGTCAAATCAAAAGTCGGTCAGTTTAAGAAAACAATGTACTGCAGCAATAATCAAACTTACTCAAATGCACATTGCAATTCTATGGGTTTTAGGTACTTGGGGGAAAGCGGGCACTCACAATAAGTAGATGAAGATGCGTGTTATTTGATATGTCAAATAAAAACTTGGCCAAAAAATTTTTTTTCCTCACTTTTATTAGTTTTATTGGTGGAATGGTTTTAGGAGTTTAATTGAAGTGGTGTTTGACTTATGGCTTTTGCTTCGACAAAATAAAAGAAAGCCTGAATGCAGCTTTTGTGTAATATCTGACATAATAGTAATTGTATTTAAATAAACAAAGTTATAATCCAAGAAGTTTCTGTAATTTTTAATTTAACTTTAAAATTGTTAATTTCTACCTGTATCCCTAGCTAAGCAAGGATGGCAGAACGGTACGGTACGTTCAGAATTTGCGTACTACGTACCTCGCAACTTGAACCGTACCGTACCAGTGTACCGTATTTTAGTTCAATTTTTGAAACGTACCGTACCAACGTACCGTTCTCGTACCATTTCAAAAAAGGCGTACCGTACCAGCGTACCATACTTCTGAGCAAAAATTGAGGCGTACCGTACCGTACTTATGTACCGTACCGCACTGCCATTCTTGATTTTAACTAAAAAAATAGAACAGATAATAATTCCCATAAAAACGGTCTCCCATATCACTAATCAACTGATTTTGGTATTTTACTGATGTAATTTTTCTCTAACATTCTACGCTTGCTTGATTTTTTTTCCAGATCTTCAATTACTTTTTTTCTATCTCTTGATATAAGCTTAGACCGTAAAATTGAAATCTATATCTAGTTGCAATTCTGTTGATGGAAAAAGAGGAACTGCATGAGATGTTTGGTGGTATGATGTTCCAGACCACAGTCACAATTACTTTTTTTTTTTTCCTCTTCTGTCAATTATTGTTGTGCGCTGTGGTCTGCTTTTTGGTTTCCTTATATGTAGTTTATGCTAAAATGTAATGTCTGTTTGAATCTCGAAATTTACAAATTTAATTGGCATTACCATTGTTTTTATGTAATTATAAAGCGTAAATAGGGTGGCAACTGACTTTGATCATGCGGTCTTTTCGTTGTCTCCCAACCATTTGTATTTACATGTGGTGTGTTTAAAAATATGGAATAAATAAATAAATTTGAATCTGAAATTGTTCAGTTGACCCCATTTTGTATGTTTTTTTTTTTTTTTTTGGGAGAACAAAGGAACTGTGAAGTAACTTTTGAGGAGTCTTCAAGTCAAACAAATCCACGAAATTGATAAAAATTTTAGTTTTACTTGCGAAATTAAAATTTTTTTCTTAGGTTTATTTTTTCTGCGGAAATAAAAGATAATTGCGGCAATGCAAGCTTCAGATCTCGGGTAAAAAGATTTATCTTTTGGGTAAAAGTTGAAAGTGTCTGCAATGCGGTAAGTCCTAAAAAACTGAAGACGTCTGCGGATGTGGAAGTTTTTATTTAATCTTGATAAATTAACCCTTTCGGGGTGAAACGATAGACACTTGTAATGACGTAAATTTCTAATCTTGGTCAAATGTAGCTTTACTCCTTCGAGGTGAAATCGAAGACGTGTGAGGCGCGATAAGACCGCTAAAATTCAAGATATTCTGCGGCGATGCATGTTTTAACCCTTGGTCAAATGGTTTTATAGCCCCTTCGCATTGAAATGGTGGATATTTGCGGCGATTTCAGCTTTCAATCTCAGCCTATAGCTTTTTTTTAACTTGAAGTTTTTTTAGTTTAAATATGAAGTTGTTTTTTTTTAGCTTAAATATCGCTAAAATTGTTTAACATCTTAATTTTTTTATTGTTTTACGTGTTTCAATGCAAGTCTTTTTTGTAAAAAAATGTTAATTTCTTTCGCTTTAAAGTTGCGACGTTGCAGAATTTTACACTTGGTCAAATACATTTGCAAACAAACTTTTTTAAAACTGCCTGCGGCGTTGCAGACTTTTATTCTTGGTCAAATAAATTTACAAATTTTTTGGGTTTCCATTGGGAGCAATATTGAAAAAGTCGTTCCATACTTTTAATTTTGGTCAAAAAAATTTACAAACCTTTTTTTAAAACTTAGGGTTCTTTTTGGGAGCAATATTAAAAAAATGCATTCTATGCTTTTAATTTTGGTCAAATAAATTTACAAACCTTTTTTTTTAAATTTAGGGTTCCTTTTGGGAGCAATATTAAAAAGGCATTCCATGCTTTTAAATTTGGTCGGTTGAGGGTTTGGAGGTTGTTATTCTGCTGGGGATTGAACCGTTTGCCCTGGGCAATGAACGTGTACTGCGTGCTCGTCTAAGTTTATTATTCGCAATTTTTTAGATGGTGTTTTGCATAAATGATTATTTTTCTCCTAGGTAGAGTGAAATTGAACATGACGCTGGTGGTAACAGCGGCAGGTGCGTTAGATCGGTAAGGAACTGGTTTTCTTTTAAATTTTCTGTTACATTCTTCGCACTCTAATTTTAAAACCGTTCATATACTTCTCTTTTGAGATGTAGTATAGCACCATTTCGAGTAAAGGTTTTCTGACAATAGGTACATACAGTACGTTCATTTTGATAGAATGACTATACAGCGTTAAAACTCTCGAGTATGTATCGCAGCGAACAAACCTGCTAGTCCTTGTAACACCAAGGTGATCGGAAATTAAACAAATTGGACTAGATGCTCATTTTCCCGGGGGAAAATAATCCGGGACTTCCGCCAGTTCCATTTCAACATCATTCTCCCCTTCATACTTTGAAGGTTATCGATATTTCTGTAAAACTCAATGGTATGCAATGCATGCAAATGTGGATTTTAAATCGTTCGTGGTTTGGGTAAAATCGATGTCCGACTAAGAATTCGAACCAAGCTCAGTTCGTTCACGACAATTTCAAACCCTGGTGCCTTTAATCAATAGGCCAGCTCAGCATATGAACCCAACTGACTAAAATCAATTCGTAAATTTAGCTTTCAAAAAGTGATTTTTGGGAAGGTTCATGTTGGGGGCTGGTACCCTCAAACCATGTAAAACATTGTCTTTTAAATATCTATTGATATCCAAAAAAACTAGCGCCCTAGCTCAAGCAGTTCAAAATAATTGATTTTGTGTGGTCCATTTGAGAAGATTCTGGAGGGGAGTACTCAAAACCATAGGTGGGCAAGTTAATGCAAAACGTTAGCTTCGTTAACCACTAGTCCGTTAACAAACTTCACACCTCCGTTAACGTTAATCCGTTATTTTCAGCTTTAATTAACGGAAGTTAATAAAGTCCGTTAATCCGTTAACATTTTGCGTGTAATTTACATTTCTTCTTATTCACTCGCTTCTAGAACACGTATTGACGCTGTTGAGCTGATTGTAAGGAAATATTTATTGCTATGGTGGTCTTTTTGAGTTTTGAAAGATACATTTTACAGTCTAATCTAATTTCAAGATAAAAACAAGTTCAAATGCACAACGAAGCTGCAAGATATTAACGATAAAAACCTTAACGGAAGTTAATAGAACTTAACGGAAGTTAATTTAGTCCATTAACAACACTTAACGGAAGTTAATTTAGTCCGTTAACATGAAAAAACTTTTTAACGGATTAACGAGTTAATGAAAAAGTTAGCTTCGTTATTAACGGATTAACGATTAACGGACTTGTGCCCACCTATGCTCAAAACTATCTCAAACATTTTGTCTCTTAAGTAGCTTTTGATGTAAAAAAAAACTGGAGCCTTAGCTTAGGTTCAACAAATTGATTTTTGTGGGGTTTACGTGGGGATTTCCGGGGGTCTGGTACTCCAATATTATGTACGAGAAAAGTGGAGTTTTAGCTTAAGCCGTTCAATGCAATGACGTTTGGGAGTTTTTGGGGGGAGGGTACCCCCAAACTATATCAGTTTTTTGTCGCTTAAATACCTACTAATCAGAGGTGGAGTCCTCGAGGACAAATTTTGAAGTCCTTGGCCTTGGCCTTGGCCTCGAGGCCTCAAGTCCTCGAAAATTGGCCTGTCCTCGGCTCAAAGACAGCACTATTTTTTGAATTGTTAAAATTTTGTGGAGCGCTTGAAAAATTTTTTGGAAAACGCTTTTTTGTGGAGATCGCTTAAAAAATTTTTGTTGAAGACCTTTTTTTTTTTGGAGATCACCTGAAAAATTTTTGTGAAGACTTTTTTTTTTCGGAGAGCACTTGCGCTTGTGTCCTTGGTCCTTGGCCTTGGCCTCGAGCATTCCTGTCCTTGGCCTTGAGAGTGTCTGTCCTCGGAAAGGCTGTCCTTGGCCTTGGCCTCGGATTTTTTTAGTGTCCTTGGCCTTGGTCTCGAGCCTTGTGTCCTCGACTCCACTTCTGCTACTAATATCAAAAAAAAAAAAACAAAGCCTAGGATTAAATCGTCCAAAAATTGATTTTTGTGGGGTTCATTTGGGATTTTCGGGGGGTGGCACTTTCAAAGTATGTCCAAGCGTTTGTCTTTTCAGTATTTCATAATATCAAATAAAAACTAGAACTCTAACAAAAGCCGTTGAAGAAATTGATCTTTAAGGGGTCCATTTGGGGGGTCCTCGGGCGGGTGGTGGTACCCCCAAACTCTGTCAAAATATTTGCCTCTGAAATATCTACTGATATCAAAAACACAGACATTGTAAGTTTAGTCGTGCAAAAATTTGATTTTTGCGGTCCACTTTGGGGGGCTTCCCTGGGAGGGATGGCACCCCCAAACTATGTCGAAATGTTTGTTAAGTATGTGTTGATAGCGGAAAAAACTGGCACCTTAGTTTGAGCCAATAAAAAAATTAATTTTGAGGGGGTCCATTTTGGGGGGGTCCTCGGGGGTAATACCCCAAACGATGTCAAAATATTCGTCTCTAAGAAATGTGCTGATATCAAAAAAAAAACTAGTGCCCTATCCCGAGCAAATTAAAAATTGATTTTGGGGGATCCCCAAATGGTGTGGTACCCCCAAACCACGTCAAAGTATTTGTCTCTTAACTATCTACTGCTATCAAAAGATATGATACTGGCATCTTAAATTAAATCATTCAAAAAATTGATTTTTGGGGGGCCCATTTTGGTCCTCGAGTGGGGTTGGTACCCCCAAACCACGTTAAAATGTTTTTCTCCTAAATATCTACTGATATCAAAGAACACTGGCACCTTAATTTAAGTCGTTCAAAAAATTGATTTCTGGGGATCCATTTGGTTCCCCAACGGGGGGCGGTACCCCCAAACCCCGTCAAAAATATTTTCCTCTTAAATATCGATTGATATCAAAAACACTGGCACCCTATGCTAAACAGTTCAAAAAATTGATGTTTGGGGTGGCCACTTGGGGGGTCCTCGGGAGGTTGGTACCCCCAAGCAATGTCAAGGTATTTGTGTTTTTATTGTTTCTTGATATCAAAGATGTAGCATCCTAGCTTAAGTCTTCAAAAACACTGATATTTGTTTGGGTCCATTTGGGGGTTTTGGGGGGTTGGTCCCCCCAACTTATGTCAAAATAGTTTTGTTCCAAAAAGTTCTTCTGACACCCAAAAAAAGTAGCGCGCTTGCTTATGGTGTTAAGAAAGTGTTTTTTGGGACGTCTTCACAGAGAACGAAACCTGATACCCTCTGATCATACCTAGTGTCAAACAAAAAATATTCAAAGCAATTTTGTCGTAATCGAAAAAAAATTAATATGCTAGATTCGATATAATGTTGGTTTGATAAAAGTGATGGCCAAGTAGATAATTGAACCCAGGTCTTAGGTTTCAAGCACTAGCTTCCGCCAGTTCCATTTTACCATCGTTCTCCCGTCAGGGTATTTGTCTCTGAATTGTCCCTTGATATCAAAGATGTAGCACCCTAGCTTAAACCGTCAAAAAAACTGATATTTGCTCAGTTCCATTTGGGGTTTTTGGGGGGTTGGTCCCCCCAAATTATGTCAAAATAGTGCTGTCCTAAAAATTTCTACAGACACCCAAAAGAAGTAGCGCACTTGCTCATGGTGTTAAGAACGTGCTTTTTGGGGCGTCTTCACAGAGAATGAAACCTGACACCCTCTGGTCATATGTAGCGTCAAACAAAAAATATTATAAACAATTGACACCCTCTGGTCATATGTAGCGTCAAACAAAAAATATTATAAACAATTTTGTCGTAATCGAAAAAAAAATTAGTATGCTAGATTCAATATAATATTGGTTTTGTTTAAGCGATGACCAACCAGAGTGTTGAACCCAGGTCTTTGGATTCAAGCACTGGCGACTTTAACTATTCGGCCAATCAGCACACGCGCGAACGTGACTAAGTTGGTCCCCTCAAATTATGTCCAAATAGTTTTGTCCTAAAAAGTTTCTACGGACACCCAAAAAAAGTAGCGCGCTTGCTTATGGTGTTAAGAAAGTGTTTTTTGGAGCGTCTTTAAAGAGAATGAAACCTCATACCCTCTGATCATACCTAGTGTCAAACAAAAATATCCAAAGCGATTTTGTCGTAATCGAAAAAAAATTAATATGCTAGATTCAACATAATGTTGGTTAGATAAAAGCGATGACCAAGTAGATAATTGAACCCAGGTCTTAGGTTTAAGCACTAGCGCATTTAACCATTCGGCCACGGCAGCACACGAGCGCAGGTGACTACCTCCAAACTACGTCAAAAGATTCTTGTCGTTAAAACTTTGTTGTGATAGCCAGGGCATGGTATGGAATGGAATGGAAAATGGAATGGAACAGAAATTTCGGTATGGAATATGGAAGATGCCAGAATGGAATGGAATGGAAGATTTCAAGAATGGAATGGAAGACAATCTTCCATACGCCCATTCCAATTACATACTAGATTTTGTGCATTTTTTACAGAAAAATACATACCGATGTCGGGTGGTGATAAATAATATTGTCACAGAAATATTCAACTTCAATATCTACGCGTATTATTTGTCGACAAATTGCGGTGCTTGGGTCGTTCATAACTTATTGCGAAAACAATTTACTTATTGCATCATCGTAAGTACATTGCAGTTTGCAGCATTGATGTTATAGTTGACGACTTTGACAGGTTTGACTTTTTTCTTGAGATTGACTATTTGCCCAGTCCTAAATTTTGTTTTTTTACATCGTCACGAAAACTCGTATTTGCTATTTCATTCCCGCTTCAGCTTAATTTTATTTATATTTTTAGTTTTTCAGCTTACAATAATTCTTTTTGTTGTTAAAGCTTGGTATTTCTATAACGGTAAATGTTGTTTAGCAGTTTGGTTATGACAAATTTTATCGTTGATATGAGAGCAAACTTGTACGGTAATCATTAAACAATAGGCGTAACCGGGGATCCCAGGCCCTCTGTCTCCCTTCCAATTGAAATGCTACCAATGATAAAAATGATGACACAAAGCCTATTTATTCAGTTTTTAGCATTTTTTGGCCGCAACAGTACATGCGTACCACAGCAATTAGCAATAACTTAATATTGACGACCAGGGTCCGGGGCCCTCTCAATTTAAAGTTTTGCCAATAAATTTAAATGTCCAAGCCGGGGGAAATTCAGTGTTTTTGTTCTAAAAGGTGCAATCTCAGGCCCTCATCTAACTTTTTTATGCAATAATATGTTTTAGACCCCCAACTAATTTTTATATTGCAATAACATGATTAGTTACCATTTATTGCATCTAATGAATCAACTTGAAATAACTTTGAATTCCACCTTCACCACCTACAGGAGCGTCGCCAGCGGGGGCAATGCCCCCCCGATTTTCGTTTTTGCCCCCCGATGTATTTCTTGCCCCCCCCCCCCAGAAAAAGCCTTTCTTCGGCCAGAAAAAGCCTTCGGATTTCGGCGAAGACCTTTTTTTTTTGAGATCGCCAGATTTTCACTGAAACTTCGCCTCAATCCAATTCAGGAATAATGAAAAAGCTTTGCCCCCCTGATTTTAATTTTGCCCCCCCCCCCCCGATCTCGCGAAGCTGGCGACGCCCCTGACCACCTACCAACTTTAAATAACAATCCATCTCCATCTCGTCAGTTTTCACGCGACAAAATGCTTTTGAAAAAAACTTAGCTAGGGGAAATGCTTATTGAACAAATTATTGAAGTTGAATCGAGGGTGCATGGGCTCCTGGTCGTACATATTTCTAAAACTGGTTATTTTCATGACAAAACAAAAATCTTCAAAGGCAAATCTTCGAGTGAATGATTTAATGCTAAAAATGTTGCAGAAAGCAAAGTACCGTGACTCCCCTGACCAGGCCAAGTCACAAAATGTAACCCCAAAATGCAAGATTTTAAACGTGTTTTGGACTTGACCTGAAGTAAAGGGAGGGATTTGTTCAATTGGCTTCCAAATCTCAAAAATTTTGTGGTTTCAAATGGTTCTGAAAACGTGTGAAATGTGGTCTAAATGGCATATAAGCCATTTTTTCCAAAAAATTACAAAAAATCGCCCAGCGGCTGGGTGCTTCGCCCACAGACTCCCATAGCCACCGGCGGCTGGTGGCTCCATCCCCAGGCCCCGTATGTGACACGTTTGAGTTGCACTAATTTTCTCACCACGTCTCCCAATTTTGATATGTAAGTAAAACCAGAAGTGGGCACTCGGTACTTCAAAAGTACCGACGGTACTTTTGCCGTTACTTTGTTAAAAAAGTACCGGCGGTACTTTATTCGTTACATTTTTGAAAAAGTACCGACGGTACCGGTACTCGGTACCGTTATTCGGTACTTTTTAAAAGAAAAATTTTGCACATTTTGGAAACAATATTTGCGGTGATTTTATGCGTTGAGCAATGATTGAGTCTCTTATTTGCGCTTAGTGGTAACTGATAAAGCTTGCTCAGAGAATAAATCTACGGAAAAAACTACTTCAAAACAATCAAATCTTCATTATACCAGCTGTATTACGCCCAAACGTGTAACGAGTTTGCTTGGCTCTTCGCCCCGACATTGCGCTTGGGCAACACAGTTCCTTACGAAGAAAAATCGCAACGGTGGCAAGCTATTGGCAAATCTGTGTTCGATTTGAGCGGCCCAGGATTTGAACCCCTGACCTCCAGCACCAAAGCTGAGAGCACGTTACCGCATAGGCTATGTGGCCGGTGGAAGAATTACTTAACAGACATTATCAAAGGCTGTCCATAAAAGACGTACTCCACAGTCGGAGGTGGTTGTTCAGTGCCGACATTTTGCGGACAAAGGGAGAGAGGGTTTCCTGCTTTGTGGACATCCGCATTCTTTCATTACAAAGCATGAAAATTCAGTCGCCTTCATTGCTCAGAAATTTCCATTCTGTTGTTTTTTAACACAGTTTTAGTTACTTTATATCAGCCCTTAGTCCCTTACTCTTGGTTTATGAGCTATAATACCTAAACGTACTGAAAGCATGTTTTTAAAGCGTTTCAATACGAAATAAAGTGCAATTGTTGTTCAAATTTTGGTAACCTGGACTCAGGAGCCTAACCAGTTGTGTCACCAATAAAACTAATGTTTGAAGGGTCTCAAACATAGGCTTAGCCAGGGTTTTTAATTGGGAGGGGAACCACAAATCGCATGCAATGACGTCATCAGAAATTTTCGAAAGAGGAACTTTTTGTGGGATAAAGATATCGTAGAATGGAAGATAGGAAGCCGTGGCCTGATTTGGCACTTAAACAGAATTTTGCTAAAGGGAGAGGGCTTGAACCAAAAGTTAAAAAGTGAAAACGTCTGATTTGCGATACGCCTTGAGTAAACTAGAGTTATTCAAACGTATCACAGACTGGAGTTCGGGGGCGGAATCCCCAACCGCCGGAGGCTATGAGGGAGAAGTCCCCAGCTGCTGTACGATATTTTGTAATTTTTTGGAAAAAAATACTATTTATTGGCATTGGATTACATTTCGCACCTGCTCAAAGAATTTTGAAAGTACTAGATTTTTAACATTTCAAAGCCAACTGAAAAAATTAAATTGTTCAATCCTCTTTTTCCTTGCAATTTAAATCCAAAACACGTTTAAAATATTGCATTTTTGGGTTCAATTTTTTAAGTGATTTGGTCCAAATAGGGAAAGTAAGGTACATTGCCTCCAGCATTATTTTAGCTGTAAATAATAATCCATTCGAAGATTTTCCTTTGAGATTTTTGTTTTGTTATGAAAATAACCAGTTGTAGAGCACACGTACGGCCAGGGGGCCAGGCCCCCCTCAATTCGAATTCAATAATATGTTCAATGAGCATTTCCCCGGGCTAATTTTTTTTTCAAAAGCATTTTGTCGCGTAAAACCGGGAGGTGGAGATGAATTGTTAGTGAAACGTGGTGCAATAATTGATCACGCCTACTATAACCATGTTGTTACCCGGGCCTGATTTACATTGCGCGGGGCTCCTGGCACTTAGAGATTTTCGCAACATCTTCCTGCCAAATATAACAAAATAAGTCTTTCCATCTGAGCACGGTGCCCGTGGTACTCTACCATATGGTAAATCCTCTCTAGTTATTGCATTACGTTCATAAAAATTAAGGTTAGATGAGGGCCTGAGATAGCAACTTTCAAGGCAAAGCACTTAATTTGACCCGGATCATACATTTGAGTTGGCTGGCAAAAATTGAATTGAGGAGCCCGGGTCCCCTCGTTAATTTTATTGTTACTTACTATTGCATGCAAAAAAATGCTAAAAGAAACTGAAACTGAAGAAACCATTGGCTTTTTGTCACATTTTTATCATTGGTGGCATCCCCTTGGCTAAGCCCATGGTCTCAAAACATGTTTTTGGTGACTTGATAATCCTGCAATGAAATTGCCGTGGCCATTTCCACATTTCGTAAATTCTCTATTGTGTCCGCGCGAACAGGGGTTTGACGCAGTGAAGACGCTTTACGGACAAGGAGAAAAAGGTCAATTTTTGCGATTTTTGCGGACATCTTTTATGGACAGCCCCTTATGAACTTACAAAATTATACACCGCAAAAAATGCTCTTTGGACAAGAATATCAGTTCAAAATGACTTCATAGAGGAAAGTCTGGTCTTCACTTTTCAGGGCAGACAAAAAAGCGAAGAACATAACGCAATATAGCTAACTTTTATGATTTGCTCTGTTAAGCAACTTAGTGCAGCGTCGGTAAACTGTCAGTCATCCACAATCATCCACTAACCACTCCTTATTACGTGGACAAGGTTTGAAAGTGCTTCTCCGTAATTTGAACTTCTTTTGAATGATTTTAATTCCACACAAAAGTACCGAGTACCGCGGTAAACGTGCTAAAAAAGTACCGACGGTACCGAAAACGGTACCATGTTAAAAACGTACCGACGGTACCGGTAACGGTACTAAAAAAGTACTGCGATACAGTACCGCGGTACTTTTGTACCCACCTCTGAGTAAAACTTTTTAACTTGCGGTTTTAGTTGTTTTCCTTTAGCAAATCCTGGTTATGCGCTAAATCAGACCCCCAGCTTTTGATCTTTCATTCTTTGTCCCATAATAAGTCTCTCTTTTCGAAAATTTCTGATGACGTCATTGGATGTGATGCACTGTTTAGCCCTCCCCCCAATTCAAAATCCTGGCTACGCCTATGCATTAAACCATGTGCAATATGCATACCAGATACCGGTTGTTGCATCTTAGTATTGTTGACGCACCTTCACGAGCGGTTGCTTACAACATCACAAAGATGCAAAGCAGCAAAATATACGTTGCATTGCTTCCTGTCTAAAATTTTTTTGGTATGGAAGTATGGAATGGAATATGGAAGAAAATTTTAGTATGGAATGGAAGATTTTTAGTATGGAATAGAAGAAAATTGTCCGTATGCAATACAGGTATGGAAAAATCGTCTTCCATTCCATTCCATACCATGCCCTGGTGATTGCAAAAGATACTAGCGCGCTAGATTGAGGTCTTTAGAAGATGATTTGTGGGACGTCTTCACTGAGAAAGAAACCTGATACCCTCTGATCATACCTAGAGTCAAACAAATAATAGTATAAACGATTTCGTCGTAATGGAAAAAAAAAGTAGCATGCCAAATTCAAGTAATGTTGTTTATAGAAATTGATGAACAATTAGAGTTTTGAACCGAGGTCTTAGGTTTCAAGCACTGGCGACTAAGAACCATTTGTCCATGGCAGTTCGCGCAAGTTCGTGAGTAAAATCACGTAATAAACTTCGCTGTCACAAGTTTAGGGTGCATATGCCCCAAACAACGTGATGTAGCGCCTCCAAAATTGCAGTGACGCAAGTCCATGTATAGACCTATCATCTATCCAAATTTCAAGTTTCTAGCTTTGGTGGTTTCGAGTTTTTGTTCCCATAATGTGATTTGCTTAAATAAATAAATAAATAAATAGATAAAGAAAGAAAGAAAGAAAGAAATAAAGAAAAAAAGTGTCGGAATCGTCATGGTTTATTTTTGAGAGCTGAAAGGGCATGCCCAGACGCTTCTAAATTTGAAAGTTTTATTCTCCTAGTGCCATTAGTTTTCGAGCTAGAGCTGTTTAAACCTACAATTGGCATTTCGTTTTTTGGCTCGGAAACCCGTATCACGTAACCGATTGCCCCCAAAATTTGCTCTAAGAATGATTCATATGTACCCCAGCAAGTTTCTACCTTTAGCCGTTTTTATTTTTGTTTACGAATTCGTAATTTTTCACGGAAAAAACATAAGGACTTACGACGCAAAGCGTCGCGGAAGTCCCAATTATTTTACGTCACGCAGGCAAAACAGTGTTAACAAATTTTAATCTGGCATTAAAAACAGTTGAAAAGGTTTTCTAAAGGCGAATTTGTGACAGGCCATCTGAGGTTTACAGATGTGGCTGCAACAGCTAACGACCAGCTCCTTGCTATTTTAATGCAAAAGTCAAAGATAATACCACCTTTCCGTATCGACTCACGTAATATTCTAGCTGTCGTTGTTGCAATATTTTAATGCAAAAGTCAAAGGATACTAGCGACCAACTTGTATTCAAGTTCGCCGTTTTCTTTTTGAAACATAATACCGTAGTTATTCAAACTCCAGAATTGCAGTAATATACAATCGTATTTCAGACATATTTCTACGTCATCGACTAAATGCCTTAAAATTTAGTTTTGTTTTCATAATTTTTAATTTTTTTAGATTGAAAGTATCGAGTTGTTGGAACGTTGCAAACTTCAAAGCGATTTTGCGACAGCCAGCCGCCAGTCCAAAGAACGGTCCATGACCTTTAAACTTTAGTCAAAATTTTAAACTTTAGACTTTAACTAACCACCTGTGATTCGATTCTCAGGCATGTCTAGTCAATTTTAAACTTAAGGCTCACCACCTTCGTTGGTTGTATTAGCACCTACACCGGTTCGGTTCCTAAGTAAGTCTTACAAATATCAAACTTTAGACTCACCACCTTCGGTGGTTCGGTTCTCAGGCAAGTATTTTAAACTTTGAACTCACCACCTTGGGGGGTTCGGTTCTCAGACACACCTTACAAATTTTGGACTCACCACCTTCTGTGGTTCGGTCTCCAGGTAAACTCTAGGCTACCAACCTTCGGTGGTTCGGTTCTTAGATAAGTCTCACAAATTTTAAACTTTAACTCACCACCTTGGGTGATTCAGTTCTTAGGCAAACTTTAGACTCACCAATTTCGGTGGTTCGGGTCTTAGGTAAACTTTGTACTCACCACCTTCAGTGGTTCGGTTTCTAGATAAACTTTAGACTCACAACCTTCGGTGGTTTGGTTCTCAGGCAAGTACTTTTTAAGTCTTAGGTAAGTCTTACTAATTTTAGACTCACCACTTTCGGTGGTTCGGTTCTCAGACAAACCTAGTCAAATTTTTAAACTTTAGACTCACCACCTTCAATGGTTCGGTTCTTAGGTAAACTTTAGAATCACCACCTTCGGTGGTTCGGTTTCTAGATAAAATTTAGACTCACTACCTTTGGTGGTTCGGTACTTTGGTAAGCCTTACTGATTTTAGACTCACCACCTTGGGTGGTTTGGCAAACTTTAAACTCACCACCTTGGTGGTTAGGTTCTCAGGCAAGTAGTTTTTTAGGTTAAGACTCACCACCTTCGGCGGTTCGGCAAAGTTTAGACTCACTACCTTTGGTGGTTCGGTTCTTAGATATTTCAAACTTTAGGGTTAGGCTTTTGCCGCATTCCTCCGCTTGAGTAGCAGTCCGCATTTTGTGGATCCGCCGCATTTTGTGAATCCCCCGCTGCATTTGAATCACTCCGCACTCCGCAATCCTCCGCCTCCGCCATCCTCAATGGCCTGAAATCCTTCCTTCTCTATACTACTCCCGTTTAGAGAGCAATATTCAAAGATTTTTTTGCAGTCCAAAGGAGTTTGAAATTTCAAACAGCGTCAAAAAACTAGCTACCTCATTGCCACTGAAACCAATAAAAACATCATTCTAGCTAAGGATTTCGGATGAGTCCAAAGGATGGCGCCACCGTCGCTTTCTCGTGATAGGAAGATAAATATGCATCAATCAATCATGACTCAGTAATGAGATATTGCACAATGTCCCCCTAAAACTTTCCATAATTTCATTTTTTGGCTCTCATGACGTGTCGTAAGTGGAAGAGACATGAATAAGAGCGGATAAAAAGAGCTAGCTTTTTCTGTTACTATAAATTATTTATGATCTTGAGTTGGCAACTTTCAAAGACACCAAAAACAGTGAAAATAGTGACATTTTGAGTTAAAAAGCTGAAATCTGTCCAACTCCCGTCTGCTCAAAGTTCAAATTTAATGCTTGTCCGCTAGTTCGAAGCCATTTAATAAAATCATCTCAGGTCAGTTGATAAAATTTCAGGATTCAAGCAGTAATGAAATCAAACAATAAAAATTTTTAAAAATCGCCGCTCTTACAGTATATTAACAAAAGAAGTTATTGTTTTATATCAAGGCAATTATTCCAGTTTTTTTTTTTTTATCAGCAAGTCGGCAGCGTGACGAGAGTATAAAGGCGTCGTTTTTACGACAACCCTTATCGCATAATCTGAGTTCTACTTGCACCATGGCCACGTTGTTATGTCCTTGGATAAGACGTTTTACTTTGATTATCTCATTCTCTGCTTAAACAAACAGAAACTTCAGTAGACACGAATGCGAAGAAATTCAAAGAAATTCAGAATCATTGGATCACTGAAATAGGTACGACTTCTTCCACACACAAATCAAATAAATTTTTTTTATTATACTCGCTGTATTACGCCGAGAAGTGTAACGAGTTTGTGGGTCCCACCTCTGCGTTATTGTGCCGGGCAACATAGCTTCTTTCGAAGAAATGTCGCTGCAGTGGCGAGCCGTGGGAAACACTGTGTCCAATTTGACCAGCCTGAGATTTGAACCTCAGACCTTCCGCTCCAGATACGAACGCGTTACGACTCGACCGAATGGCCGGTCAGTGTTTAGCCAATCGCAAAAAAAAGTGTTCGAATTATTCAGTTTGCGTCTGACGATGTCCTGGGACAGAAGGATTTTATATATAACTACAACAACCATTGGTACAACGACAACAATAAACGCGTTCGTCTCTGGAGCGGGAAGTTTACTGTTCAGTTTTGGGACGGTCAAATCGAACCCAGTGTTTTCATCAGCTTGCCACAACTGCGACATTTCTTTGAGAGAAGCTGTGTCGCCCAGGCACAGTAACGTGGAGATAGGCCCAGCAAACTAATTACACGCTCAGGCGTAATACAGCTAGTGCAAAGTAAAAATTTGATTTTGCTTTGGTTTAAAATAACTTAAAAAGGAAATCAGGATTTTGTTATGGAGAAGGGGGCTTGAACCCAAAGGTAAATTATTTTGATTGAAAAATGTCTTCATTTTGGCCGCATGCAGAGTGAAGTAGCAAACTGGTGTTATTTACGCGTGTTACAGACCCAGATGTCGGAAACCATGGAAGTCTATGCCCCCAACCGCTGAGCGATTTTCATGGTATTTTCAGAAGCTATAGCCATTTTATCGCCAATCGGATCAAATGTTGTACCTTTTTGGAGCCATTTAAAAAAGCTGAATCGCTGAGATTTGAAACTTGCAACCTGGGTTAAATACTAGCGTACACAGGATTTTTTTTCGAAAGGGGGGGGGCAAGGCTCGTAGCCAGGAATTTGGAAAGGAAGATAAAAACGATCTCAATTCCGAACTGGCGTAAATGAAGACCAAAAAGATGAAGGCAAAATAAATTCTCCTCTTAGCTTCAGCCCGTTTTTTTGCTTAGAATTAGGTGAAGACCAAAAAAAAGGTCTTCACTCAGATTCAGTCCGTTTTTCTGCTCAAATTTTCTACCCAAGATCCAAGGGGAGAAACCATGCCACAATTTTGCGTAGTTTTCTGAGCTAATCATATTATACTACCGACACAAAGGGCGGGACCATGGCACAATGCCCCCCCTAAATACGCCCCTGGGTTAAAATTTTTAAGTAACTTGGCTAAGGAGCGAGGTTGGGGGGGCTAAAGTTCCCTACACCCTCCTTGGTTGCGCCACTAAGGCAATCTAACCAAAATTTTTTTCGCGATTTTTTTACAAATAATTCTGACAGATCTGAAGCTAACTTTACCAAATTTGAGCTTTCTATACAACCTTCTGTTCTCGAGATGTAGCAACTTACAGTAGAGTTCCCCTTTGTTATTATTGGAACAACCGACGCTCGTGTCGCGTGTTCCTTTGTTTTTACTCGGCCATTTTCCAACTAACGAGTGCGAAATTTCAAACTTTTGCTTATAACTCGAGAACGATTGGGTCTAGCGGCATGAAATGTTGACAGCAGTTTGAAATTAATGAGTTGCATGTTTGTACCAAATTTTGAGGCAATAGGTCACGTGACTTTGGTTTTAGAACCCGAAAACCGCCCCGCAAGTTTGGCGTAAAAAGCGGTCTCAGTCAAAAACGGCTTAAGTACGGCAAAAAATATTTCATAGTGTTGTATGTCTCAAGATACCCTTTCATCCTAACCAACTCACTTTTGGCCACAATGAGGTTTGTTTCCTTTTTTTTTCCTTTATTTTTCTTTTTTTTTCTTTTTTTTTCCTTTTTTTTCTTCGTAATTTTTGTACGCTCTTCTTCTCCTAAACCACAACACATCGAAATCTAATTTTTGAGTAAAGTTGTTGAGCTGCAAACGCAATTTCTTCTCCTGAAATGTTTTGGGGCAACTTCACCGGGAACCCCCCCCAAAATGGGGCCCCAAAAAATCAATTTTTTGAACAGCTCAAGCTAGGGTGCCATTTGTTTTTGATATCAGTAGATATTCAACAGACAAATATTTTGACATAGTTTGGGGGTGCCACCCATCAGGGACCACCCCAAATGGACCCCCAAAAATCAATTTTTTGAATGCATCAGGGTAGAGCTACTTTTTTTTTGATATCAGCAGATATTTAACAGATAAATATTTTGGCATAGTTTGGGGGTTCCAACCCCCCAGGACCCCCCAAACGGACCCCCAAAAATCAATTTTTGAACAGCTCAAGCTAGGGTGCCAGTGTTTTATGATATCAGTAGATATTTAACTGACAAATATTTTGACTCCACTTTTCTGGAGGTTCCATAATCAGATATTTTTGAATAATTGCTGATTTTACGGTAGACAAAAAGTACTTTTGAGCGTCGCAGCATTAGCTATGCATCGGTCGTTCACTGGGTTTGCTGGCAAACTCCCATCTAGTTATTATTGTTGTTTATTGCAGGCGAATCTCCCATATCACAACACAAAAACACACACACAAACAAGAAAAAAAAAAAACGAAAAAATAAACAAACACCAAAACATGCACCAAATAAAAAATGCAAAACCACCAAACATACCCCCCCAAAAAAAAATGTAAAGCTTTTTTCCTTAAATCTTTTGTCAGGATTGCCAGAAAATTTCAGAGAGTTGCTTTCAGAGAAATATCAGAAACAAAATTTCAGAGAGTTGCTTCATAAGGTAAGGTTAGAATGAATATTATCAACCTTTCCAGTCACATCACGTGACCAAACACATTTTGATTGAACCGCCCTTTTCGTCCAAATTGGGGTTGGAGGAATATATGAAATAGAGTCTATTTAATCCCCAACTTTATTTTATCCACTCAAACTCAATATGAATGAAAAAGAGGGTTTCATTGAGCTTGGCTCGGTCATGAGATGTGACTGAATTAGCTAATAAAATTCATTCTAACTTTACCCTTCTGACCGCATATTCTTAATTCTAAACTAAATGGGAGTTTGCCAGCAAACCCAGTGAACGACCGACGCATAGCTAATGTTGTGACGCTCAAAAGTACTTTTTGTCTACCGTAAAATCAGCAATTATTCAAAAATATCTGATTATGGAACCTCCAGAAAAGTAGAGTCAAAATATTTGTCAGTTAAATATCTGCTGTTATCATAAAACACTGGCACCCTAGCTTGAGCTGTTCAAAAAATTGATTTTTGGGGGTCCATTTGGGGGGTCCCCGGGGGGGTGGCACCCCCAAACTATGTCAAAATATTTGTCTGTTAAATATCTGCTGATATCAAAAACAAATGGCACCCTAGTTTGAGCCGTTCAAAAAATTGATCTTTTGGGGCCCCATTTTGGGGGGGGTTCCCAATGGAGTTGCCCCAAAACATTTCAGGAGAAGAAATTGCGTTTGCAGCTCAACAACTTTACTCAAAAATTAGATTTCGATGTGTTGTGGTTTAGGAGAAGAGCGTACAAAAATTAGAAAGAAAAAAAAGGAAAAAAAAAGGAAAAAAAAAGAAAAATAAAGGAAAAAAAAAAGAAATAAACGTTATCGCGGCCAAAAGTGGGTTGGTTAGGATGAAAGGGTATCTTGAGACATACAACCCTATGAAATATTTTTTGCCGTACTTAAGCCGTTTTTGACTGAGACCGCTTTTTACGCCAAACTTGCGGGGCGGTTTTCGGGTTCTAAAACCAAAGTCACGTGACCTATTGCCTCGAATTTTGGCGCAAACATGCAACTCATTAATTTCAAACTGCTGTCAACATTTCATGCCGCTAGACCCAATCGTTCTCGAGTTATAAGCAAAAGTTTGAAATTTCGCACTCGTTAGTTGGAAAATGGCCGAGTAAAAACAAAAGAAAACACGCGACACGAGCGTTGGTCGTTCCAACTAGTGTTTTGCTGCAGAGTTGTTGTCAGCAATACGACAGACTAAGGCTTTTTAAACCCATAAGGTTTTCGAGTAGTTTCAAGACAAACTAGATGGGAGTTTGCCAGCAAACCCAATGAACGACCGACGCATAGCTAATGCTGTGATGCTCAAAAGTACTTTTTGTCTACCGTAAAATCAGCAATTATTCAAAAATATCTGATTATGGAACCTCCAGAAAAGTAGAGTCAAAATATTTGTCAGTTAAATATTTGCTGATATCAAAAAACACTGGCACCCTAACTTGTGCCATTAAAAAAATTGATTTTTGGGGGTCCCCTGGGGGAATGGCACCCCCAACTACACTAAAATATTTGTTTGTTAAATCTCTGCTAATATCATAAAACACTGGCACCCTAAGCTAAGCCATGGAAAAAATTGATTTTTGGGGGTTCCATTTGGGGGAGTCCCTGGGGGGGGTGGCACCCCCAAACTATGTCAAAATATTTGTCTGTGTAATATCTGCTGATATCAAAACAAACTGGCACTCCAAGTTGAGCCATTCAAAAAATTGTTTTTTGGGGGTTGTCGAGTTATAAGCTAAAGTCTGAAATTTCGCACTCGTTAGTTGGAAAATGGCCGAGTAAAGACAAAAGAACACGCGATGCGAGCGTTGGTTGTTCCAAGTAACAGAGGAGTTTTGAAGAAACCAAATCTTTTTTTATTGTTTCGCTTGGCCCCCTTCCTAAAATTTTGATAAAAATCAGATCAAAATACGCTGAAGACCTTTTTTTTACAGTCTTCACTTAAATTTTCACCAGTTTTTGCATCAAATCTCACTAGGAACCGTTTTCTATTTCTGGAAATAAATTGATTGCTGGCTGGCACTGAATATGCGGCCCGTTCAAAGTCCCTGCGACTCGTTTCTCAAAAACTTTGGGCACCTCTGCCATAGACTCTTCATCAGTAGACTGGTAACTGACAGTTTTGTCTCTTTTTCTGCACGGTCCATTTGTTCTAGAATATGCCGATTTGTCCAATCAGTGTGACTTTTTTTCTTCGCGCGGTTCACTCGTTCTCCGAATATGTCCAATCAAATCAGTCGACTATTCGCGTGACCGCAAAAAAAAACCTTTGCAACAAGAGCAAAGTTTTTTTTCTTCAATGCTTTTCTTCGCTCGTCTATTTCTAGACTACTAAATAAAGAGTCTATGGCAAGAAGCAAATATTAGAATGTTAGAGATACTGCTCGAGATCGGTTTTATTGAAGAAACGTGAACCACTTAAGGTAATACTAAAAATACTTTATTCCTCTACTATTTCTTAAACGCAAAAATAGGTTTAATCCGTTTGACCCCGTACCATTGGCAACCCTGCGTTTCGAACTTTATTTGTTACATTAGAAAAAGAATGACTAATAAGCAAAGTTTTTTGCTGAATAAGGAACGGGATCAATATCGAACATTACGCAACCAATCAAACATTTCATTGCTTATTTTGCAAGAAATTTTGCAAAGTCATTCTTTTCTGATGTCTTGAATAAAGTACGACACGCAGGGTTGTCAATGATACGGAGTCAAACGGACTAAATATATTTTCGCTGATATGAAGAACAGCCTAATGGAAAACGATTTGTGGCGCCATCTGATATCACCTCAAGTAGTTCTTATTCCTGTAATAAAATCAATTTCGAGGAAGTTAGTTGAGCGGTAACGTGTTCGTCTCTGGAGAGGGAGGTCTGAGGTTCAAATCTCAGGCCGGTCAAATCGGATATAATGTTACCAATGGCTCACCACCGTTGCGACATTTCTTCAAAAGGAGCTGTGTTGCCCTGGTGCAATGACGCAGAAGTAGGCCCCACCAACTCGTTACAAGTTTCGGAGTAATGCAGTGAGTGTAATGAAAGATTTGATTTGATCTCTTTAACCAAAAATCCATCGCATTTTTGTGTTAAGTTCTTTCCCAGAGATTTATTGTAGCATTTTTTCATTTAATTGAAATTGTTAGTTTGTATGAACCACGCATTCTGCGTCTGTCAGATACTTCAGTAGACCATACCAAAATGTGCGTCTCGGCAGCAGAAAAATTTACGTTGTGCCACGCCGATAATAAGTTTGCGAAAGAGTGGAGCTTGGAGCCGGATCCGGAGTAGTATCCTGATTTAGCAATTTTATGACGGATCCGGTGCAGATCCGGAGCGGAACCGGAGTGCCAACTTTAAAAAAAATAGGAAAGTAGTCTTGTAAGCCTTAGTAATAGTTGGTAGTAGAACGAGCTACTATTTAGATGTGGAAAAAGTTGATCTAGGCATATTGCAGGCTTTTGAGCAATATGAGAATTGGCTTGAATTTTTTTTGTCCAAGCGTTTTTTTTCTCGGAGTATTTCAAAGCGAAGTGTTGTTGTAAAGTTTTGGAGTAGTGCCTAACCAATAAAACTGACGCTAACAACTGCAATCAAGCATAATGCTCTATTGCTTTTTTGCATACAAATGGTTTAAATACAGCATTTTGACTTGAATTCTGTGTGGATAAGGTAGTGTAGTGGTTAGTGCACACGCCTTGCAACCTTCGCACTCGGGTTCAATTTGCATTAAGCGCGTCTGGCTCATCACGTGGTCAATGAAGATTCACGTTGGAAACAGAGGTGGGAATAATGATACACGTTGAATTCTTTTTTTTCCTTCAAAACTTCAAAACATTGCATTCTTTTTTTCCTTGAGTTAGGGTGTGGGCAGCAATGCTAGCCTGAGAGATCGCAATTACGCGGCAGCAGCTTTTTTGCATACAAAAGCGACGTACCGTTATGCTTGATTGCCATTGTTTGATCGGCTAGCCGCTCGTAAATTTCGTACGAGGAGCTAGTCGTTCAAAACTTACGCAGGGAGCCACATTCAAGCGTAACGGTACGTCGCTTTCGTAAGCTAAAAAGCTGCTGCCACATAATTGCTATCCCTCAGGCTGGCATCGCTGCCCCAACCCTAACTGTAATGTAAGGTTTTCGAAGCAAAAAAAAGATTGCTCCGTGCATTTTCTTCCCACTCCATATTCTTCCATTCCACGCAATCGCAACCCAAGCGCGAATCGCACCCGGGTGCTGTGGTTGGAAACTGAGCACGATAACCGCTATACTATGCAGCTTGCAACAATACATTGACAGAATGTTGTATTTAAACCAAATGTAAGAGAAAAAAAGGCTCCGTGAGTGACTTTTGCATGACTAGCTTCTACTAAATTTCGGGGATGGATTGGAGTGCAGTCAGTTCCTAAAATAACGGAGTTGGACTTGGAGCGTACAAATTAGCCACTCTCCTCCACTCTAGTTTGTGACTTTGCAACTTGCCTAAGAACATGAGAACCTATTTTTATCTTGAAATTAGATTAGACTGTAAAATGTAACTACCAAAACACAAAAAGATCGCCATAGCATTAAATGTTTCCTTACAATCAGCTCAACAGTTTCATTCATGTTCTAGAAGTGAGCGAATAAAAAAAAGTGTAAATTAAACTCAAAATCAGTGGTGGAGTCGAGGACACACAAGGCTCGAGGCCAAGGCCAAGGACACAAAAAAAATCCGAGGCCAAGGCCAAGGACAGCCTTTCCGAGGACAGACACTCTCGAGGCCAAGGACAGGAATGCTTGAATGCTTGAGGCCAAGGCCAAGGACCAAGGACACAAGCGCAAGTGCTCTCCAAAAAAAAAAAAAAAGGTCTTCACAAAAATTTTTCAGGCAATCTCAAAAAAAAGGTCTTCACAAAAATTTTTCAAGCGATCTCCATAAAAAAACGTTTTCCAAAAAATTTTTCAAGCGCTCCGCAAAATTTTAACAATTCAAAAAATAGTGCTGTCTTTGAGCCGAGGACAGGCCAATTTTCGAGGACTTGAGGCCTCGAGGCCAAGGACTTGACCTTCGAGGCCAAGGACTTTAAGATGTGTCCTCGAGGACTCCACCTCTGCTCAAAATGTTAACGAATTAATAAACTTCATTAACTTACGTCCAAAATTAAAGCTGAAAATAACGGATTAACTTTAATTGAGGTTTGGAGTTTCTAACAGACTAGTGGTTAACAAAGCTAATTAACATTTTGCATTAACTTGCCACCTATGGTTTTAACTTTTACCGATTAAAGTTGAGTTGGTTAGCTTAATTGTGAATTGCACGTGTCAAAAGGATGCGTCCCAATGCGGTTGATTGGCTCAGTTGAACAACTTTCAAGCTACTCTTCGGGTTGACTTAATTACCAATTGATTCAATTAATCATTGACTTGTGGCTACGTTAGCATTGACGCTACATTATCTTCCTCCCATTACGCTGGTGACGCCACATCAAGTCCAACCAGCGCAAGAGAGAGCCGTCCACCACTCCAAAGTCCAGGTTTGCTTGCCATTGTAACGTACGTGTCACAAGGACACGTCCCAATACGGTCCATTGGCTCAGTTGAACAACCTATCGAGCTACTCTACGCGTTGGCTTATTTATCCATATATCCAACTGCACTTCCACTTGTGGCAACATTGAATACGACCTACAATTGCTTAATTCATAGTGTATTATCATAGATAGTGTAAACCAGTGAAATTGTAATCGTTTTTCTCTTCACTTAGGCTGTCATGCTTTTACAGGGCTACAGTTTATCCAATGGTACTGCAGAGGGTTTGCGAAAACAGGTTAGCAAAGTTAGGGAATTGGTTGCGATTGAAAAAACTGCTCGAATTTCCTCTAAGTATGAGCATGGTATGAGTATGAACCTAAAAAAAACAGATTTCTCTGTGTAAATTTTTTTCTCTGCATAAACTTTCAATATTAGTGCTGACATGTGTAAAAATGCTCAAAAAATTTTCAACTATAGCCTTAAGTTTGTATATATCTTTGTGTTTGTTGTTTTTTTACTCTTTACTTTTGTTTAATATCAGCTTCGAGGGGGCAACTGACTCAAAGACCATATGACCATTTTCGCTGTCTCCTTGTATGGTTATTGTGCTTTCGCAAACTGTATTGTGGTGTTAACGTTGAATCATTCCAAATAAAGTTGATTATTGAATGAAAAACGTGCGCCTGTACAGTTGAACAATAGTTACCAGTAGCCTCTGATGCTGCCTGGTAACAGGAGGATAAATATACATTACTACCTGACTACAACACTTTTATTACCGGTACTTATTTTAATGGGTATTTGAAAAAGTAAATCTTCCTCAACTTC
Source organism: Trididemnum nubilum (assembly GCA_963965965.1). Taxonomy (NCBI): domain Eukaryota; kingdom Metazoa; phylum Chordata; class Ascidiacea; order Aplousobranchia; family Didemnidae; genus Trididemnum; species Trididemnum nubilum. The sequence goes on along the minus strand of OZ014482.1, from coordinate 14,325,797 downwards.
AAAAACCAAATAAAAATAATGATGAAAATGAAACAGTAGCTCATCTGTCGTATCATTGTTTGATCAACTTATTTACTCGGTCAGCTGCACACAAACTTGGTTCAACGTGCTATCTCTCAACTTCGTGAAGTTTTTTTGTCATTGGAGAAGTGGCTTTCTTTTAGGTTTTTCGAAGGCCACTTAATGTCCGCAAAGCAATGCCCTTAAAATGAAATAATAAAAAATATTACTAATCGAATGCTGAAAATACGGTTTAGATACACGTTTTCAGTTTCAAGAAAATGAATAGCCATTATTTACTCAGGATTACCTCATGCGTTTTCAAAAATGACGTCTTCAGACTCAGAAGTTTGGTGCCTTTGGCTTGTTTATCATTGCAGAGGATAGGTGATTTTGCAAAGGCATGTAATAGCAACATAGGTGGGCACAAGACCGTTAATCGTTAATCCGTTAATAACGAAGCTAACTTTTTCATTAACTCGTTAATCCGTTAAAAAGTTTTTTCATGTTAACAAACTAAATTAAAGGCGGTGAATCATCCAGCCAATTCCGGCGGTTTAAAATAGCTAAAATTGAACTATAATTTTTGATATTTTTTGTTTTAATTTTGGGACTGCGGTTGCAAAGATATTCAACAAATACAAAAAGATGTTCCCCCCAAAAAAGTTTTTGGAAACTCTTGAGTTTTGATCTTCCCGCCAAAACCACAGTAGGCCTAATGGTTTGGAGAACTGTGGTAGGCCTAATAGCTTAGAGATAGTTAATTTCTAAATAGTTTAGGCCCAATTAGGCCTAAATATCTCTAAACTATTAGGCCTAAATAGTTTAGAGATAGTTAGGCCTAATAGTATAATAAGATTATAGTAGGCCTAATAGTTTAGAGAACTGTTGGTTTTGGTGGGAAGATCAAAACTCAGAGTTTCCAAAAACTTTTTTCGGGGGGACATCCTTTTGTATTTGTTGAATGTCTTTGCAAACACAGCCCCAAAATCAAAACAAAAAATATCAAAAATTATAGTTCAATTTTAGCTTTTGTAAACCACTGGAATTGGCTGGATGATTCACCGCCTTTAACTTCCGTTAAGTTCTGTTAACGGACTAAATTAACTGCCGTTAAGTTTTGTTAAATTTCGTTAACGTTTTTATCGTTAATTTCTTGCACCATTTATTCATCGTACCGGTACAAACCAGTTTGCACTGGTAACACTTGTTGCGTATTAGCATTAATTTTATAGAAAAAAGCAAAGAAAAGAGCTCTTTTTTGTGGCAAATAAAAAGCTGCAGCCTCATAGGCCTATTAATTATCGCTTGTCGCAGTTCCTGCTTCATCCAGTGGCGATGTGGAAACTAGCATGGAAGTAACCACAAATGAAAGATAATTGGAACCGATAGCTTTATAAGTCAACAGATCATCGCTCACTCGAGGTTGTACAACCGAGCCGGTTAACCGCAATCGGAGCGCGCTCCCTTTTGACACGCCACACTGGTGACCCCGACGTGATTTGGATGGTCGGCGCTCGAGACGACGTTAGCAGGCTCCTTCCTACCACTGCTTTCAGAAAGGGGGAAGTGTGTCGCAGTTCCTCCTTCAACCAGTGGCGATGTGGAAACTAGCATGGAAGTAACCACAAATGAAAGACAATTGGAACCGATAGCTTTATAAGTCAACAAATCATCTCGAGGTTGTACAACCGAGCCGGTTAACCGCAATCGGAGCGCGCTCCCTTTTGACACGCCACACGCTGTTCGCAATTTCCGAAGATTTAGCGATTCCAGCTTCGTTGGTGCATTTCAACTTAATTTTATCTTGAAATTATATTAGACTGTAAAATGTAACTTCCAAAACACAAAAAGACCACCATAGCAATAAATGTTTCCTTACACTCAGCTCAGCAGCGTCAATACGTGTTCTAGAAGTGAGTGAATAAAAAGCAATATAAGTTACACGGAAAATGTTAACGAATTAACGGACTTAATTAACTTCCATTAATTAAAGCAAAAAATAACGGATTAACGTTAACGAAGGTGTGAAGTTTGTTAACGGACTAATGGTTAACGAAGCTAACGTTTTGCATTAATTTGCCCACCTATGAATAGCAGCTTACTAGTTAAAAAGTGTGACGCAAAAAAGGCGTAATTAGCTCAAAGTAATTTCATTACTAAGTTCAGAAGTGAATCACTGTACCAATAGCAATCAGCTTTTACTACCAGTATTGAACCGCAGTTTTACCATCAGTAAAAGTAATGACTCTATCATTCAAAAATTCCAATTGTACAAACGTTTTTGTATTCTATCTGGCGTATCCGTTCTAGGGTTGCCAAATCGGTAGAAACGTTTTCAAGGGCGTTTTGATGTCTGAACTCTCTTACTCTTAGAAAATTATAAAGTCAACAATTCAAGCGTACTTTATGAAAAGAGGATTGAGCATTTTGTTGATAAGCTACTAGTACTAGCCTACTGTTGCCAGATAAGAAATCATAGCTTGCAAAAATTATTTATCAACCATAGCAGACCGAAGCTTTTAGAAACTCTTATCAAGAACATAATGTACAACTAGATGGAAATTTGCCAGCAAACCCAGTGAACGACCGACGCATAGCTAATGCTGTGACGCTCAAAAGTACTTTTTGTCTACCGTAAAATCAGCAATTATTCAAAAATATCTGATTATGGAACCTCCAGAAAAGTGGAGTCAAAATATTTGTCAGTTAAATATCTGCTGATATCAAAACAGACTGGCACCAAAGTTAAGCTATTCAAAAAATTGATTTTTGGGGGTCCGTTTGGGGGGTCCCAGGGGGGTGGCACCCCCAAACTATGTCAAAATATTTGCCTATTGAATATATCTGCTAATATCATAAAACACTGGCACTCTAAGTTAAGCCGTTCAAAAAATTGATTTTTGAGGGGTCCATTTGGGGTGGTCCTCGAGGGTGTGGCACTCCCAAACTATGTCAAAATATTTGTCTGTTAAATATCTACTGCTATCAAAAAAAAGTAGAACTCTACCTTGAGCTGTTCAAAAAATTGATTTTTGGGGGTCCATTTGGGGGGTCCCCGGGGGGGTTGGCACTCCCAAACTATGTCAAAATATTTGTCTGTTAAATATCTACTGCTATCAAAAAAAAGTAGAACTCTACATTGAGCTGTTCAAAAAATTGATTTTTGGGGGTCCATTTGGGGGTCTCCATGGGGGGTGGCACCCCCAAACTATGTCAAAATATTTGTCTGTTGAATATCTACTGATATCAAAAACAAATGGCACCCTAGTTTGAGCCGTTCAAAAAATTGATCTTTTGGGGCCCCATTTTGGGGGGGTTCCCAATGGAGTTGCCCCAAAACATTTCAGGAGAAGAAATTGCGTTTGCAGCTCAACAACTTTACTCAAAAATTAGATTTCGATGTGTTGTGGTTTAGGAGAAGAAGAGCGTACAAAAATTAGAAAGAAAAAAAAGGAAAAAAAGGAAAAAAAAAAAGAAAAATAAAGGAAAAAAAAAAAAAAAAAACCTTATCGTGGCCAAAAGTGGGTTGGTTAGGATGAAAGGGTATCTTGAGACATACAACCCTATGAAATATTTTTTGCCGTACTTAAGCCGTTTTTGACTGAGACCGCTTTTTACGCCAAACTTGCGGGGCGGTTTTCGGGTTCTAAAACCAAAGTCACGTGACCTATTGCCTCAAAATTTGGTACAAACATGCAACTCATTAATCTCAAACTGCAGTCAAAATTTCATGCCGCTAGACCCAAACCCTGCCCAAACCGTTTGTAACGTCGCATCAGCTGCAGCGGGTACCGAACCTGGCCTTGTCTGCTTTTTGTCGAGCCGGGCATCGCTACCCTTTGTATTGCTGCTAACACGTGATGTTTCACCTCACAAGAACCAGCCAGTTTGCTACTTCCTTTGCTTTTCGCAATTTGCATAACTGCTAATCAGCTTCCTTTCTGCTCGGCGTTTTGCCAGCTTACTGCTTGCCTTTTCTCGATTTACACTCATTCTTTTTCTGACTGTGGTCTTGGCAACTGCCATTTTCTCTGAGCTTTCCCACCTGGAATAATTTTATAATTTGGATACTTCTCTTGCAACTGGCTGGGAAAACTATTTTGGTACGTATAAACGTTTATTTATTGTTTTGTTCTTCGTATGTTTACCAATGATTTAGGTACTATTGTTAAAAGGTAATTTCTCGACCCCCTGATAGTTAAGGATTTATATTTGCATGTTAGCTTCTCGTCCCTCTTTATTGTGTTAATCTTTCTACTTGTTTTGTAACTTTACTCTAGGTTTAGAATTCTGACCCTTCAGCTCGTATAGCCGGGTTTTTGTTATTTTTTAGAAACCGCTCTGAATGCTCTGATCGCTCCCATCCTTTACAACAAGTGGCAATTCAATAAAAAGAACTCCTTTACAACAAAGTGGCAACTCAAAGAGCGCGTTTTGAATTATTAGTGTGAGGCCCAAATCTCCACAGCCAGTTGTAAAAGCTTAAGTCCTTACACCGTTCTCGAGTTATAAGCAAAAGTTTGAAATTTCGCACTCGTTAGTTGGAAAATGGCCGAGTAAAAACAGAGGAACACGCGACTATAGGGGTTGAGACCATAATTGGCGCCAATTGAAATTGGCAGTGCCAACTGCCGACTCAAATTGGCAGTAACCAAACTGCCAACTTGAAAGTGGCAGTTGTTATTTTCCATAATTTTCTCTGTGCAATTATTCAAGCGTGAAATAATTTTTAATTTTTTTTCAAGAGGTTTTAGTCAAAACGAGTTTTGGTTTCTAAAGGCAAATTAGAAATCTAGTTTTACGTTTAATGAAATGCTATTTAAGAAGCAATAACAGCATTTAGTTAAATTTTATTTTTCTCTGCTTACTACCTGTGACCACGCGGAAAAAACAGTTCTTCTGTGAAAAAGAGAATGAAAATACCTATGACCAAGTGGAAAGAGTTTGATGGTACGAAAGTTTACTCAGCTTGGAAGATGTAATGATTTGTGTCTGCGTAGTTTGTTCAAGTGGCTATTTCAGATTTTGCCTCTGGAGGCAAAATAGTGTTTTTCCTCCGTTTGGGTTGGAGTTTGGGTTGGAGTTAGGGTTAGGATTAGGGTTAGGATTAGGGTTAGAGTTTGGGTTAGGATTAGGATTTGGGTTAGGATTAGGCTTAGGACTATTTTGGCACTTGCGGCAAAATAGCGTTAGGACTATTTTGCCTCCAAATGGCAAAATAACATTGGGCTTTTTTGCCTCTAGAGGCAAAATAGCCACTGCCTTGTTTGAAAGAAGTATTACAAATCATTAAATGTGAAGGCTATCCATAAATCGCAGAATTACCAAATATTGCTGTGATGCTCGAACTGCATATTACATTAGGGCAGACCCTTTAGGGTGATTTTTTAATTTCAACTTGCATGGGTGTTAGATTTTTGCCTTGAGCCAAAAATATGGGAAATCCATTTTTTTTTTGAACTTGGACCTCGTTTAGATACTGCCCCCGGGGCTTTTTTGAATCGCGCCAAGTTACTTTTAAGTTCTTGAATTTTTCTAAAACTTAAGTTTTTCACACGCACATTAATTTTTAAACATTTTCTTTAAAGGTTTAACGACTTCATGTTTGACCAATCAAAAATAGCAATATAGAAAAAGTTTGAAAAAAGTCTGCTAATAGTTTACAAATCTGTTGTACCAGCCTGTGTTCTTCATTATTTATTTATTTGTTTTTTATGCTGAAGCTGAAATGTTTGTAATTTTTTTCTTTTTAATTTTGAGCAAAAATGAGCTTCCTTTGGCAAAAATGAACTTTGTGTCACCACCTGTACCACCTTCGCACAGTTTTAGAGCCATTTGCAAGAACTAAATTGCCAAAAGTCGGAAGTCATTTAAAAGAATTAAATTAAATTATTTTGAAGCACTGCGGCTATATCGCTACAGTGTGTGTGAACAGGTTTTAGTAAATTTGGTGCAGCCAGGTTGAAATTATACCATGATTATATTCTTCGAGAAAGAGATGCATTTAACTCCAAAGTTGATTTTAATAATATTCTTTCAATTTAACAGAACATGAGAACAACAACAACTGGTACACGCAACAACGAAATACAAGCGGTGGAATCTTCAAACCTGAGAAATAAAATAGTTAAAATTATAGAGTTATTTCTACGCTGCTGAAATACTATTTCGAACCAAAAAATGCTGTTTCAAACCAAAAGACATCAATCAAGTCGCTAACTAATGACAATGACGTAACAATTAAGTGGTATCAGCAGAGTTTTCTGTTAGTTTAAAACACAAAGGCTATTTAAATGCTGCATTTATTGTTATAGCTTGACCACGTCATGCAAACAACCAGCGATATTTTCGTAAAGCCTTCAGCAATTAAAACAAAAATTGCAGGAAAGCTAGTTGACGATAAAGAGAAAGTTTTGGGCAAAACAAAACTGTTGGGTGTCAAACGCGAGCAAAACCCCTCATAACTAAAGTTACCAAAAAAGCGAAAAGTTCCAATTTTAGGTTATATTTACGCTTGTAAGTTTGTGACGTCATACACAAGTGATGTAACAAATAGAGCGAATCAAAGCCCGAGTTTAAACGGGTTTATTGGTACCAAACTTATTTCAATCCGAAATGCACAATGAAAGCTACGTCAAGTTACATCAAGAGTATGACAGCTGTGAAAAATGGTGCTCTTCAACATTTAGGGCCATAAAAAAAGAGGAAGAACTTGATTTCGTAAGGTGGAGACAAAATTCATAAAATTTCAGAACAATTGCTATCATTTGGCATAATTCAAATCCGCTCACGATGTCACTATTATGACGTCAATTTGACTCCAAAGGTTTGCTTGGCTCTCAAAAAATGCGGACACACGTCACAATTGAGTGAACCTACTGTATGATATTTATACTGTGCCTAAGGTATTCCTCAGCCACCTCTCAGCCAAACTAGACAAACCTTAACAGCTTGCACAATGGCAGAGGCTTTATTGGGACATCAAGCTTTTTCGGTACTGAATATCCTTTTTTGTGGATAAGATAGGTGACACCATTTCCACGGCCGTTGTCTGTAAGGGTTATTCAATCAGTGCATTATGTTGCTGCAAAGTTTCACCTGGGTAAATAAAATTCTTGTACTGGGTCTCGTTCTCCATCCTAATTTCCTTCAGCATTTATGATTTTCTGAATAGTATGAACAGCTTTTTCGCTTACAGTCCTGTCCTTATCTCCCAGCATGGGTGACAGTAAATTTTTGGGATAAGCAAAATAGCAATTCTGCTGCACAGTCTGCTGCAATGCTGTCAACTCATTTGCGCCAGAAAATAAGCTTATTTGAGCTTAAATTTCTGTGAAAAAGATTTTTGATCCGTCCAAAATTGCTTTTTGTTAAAATATGTGTTCTCCAATACATACCAACAATATACTTGACAAGAAATCAAGTTTTGACTAGGTTTTGTTTCTTGCCAAGAATATGGTGTCACATATCTTACCCACAGAAAAGAATATTTAGTGTTGGGTGAGCCTCCCCATTAATCAAAAGCTACACAAATATATAGCAATTTATTCAGCAACCACTTCACCTAAATTATCCAAATCACACGCAGTCTGTAGAACATACTGTGAAGTTGACAACAACATCAAGTGGACGAATTGCTGGTGCAAAAACGCAGATTGGTGAGGCACTGCGTACTATTGCTGGAAGAAAAAAAGCAATGGATCTGAAAAATATACTCACATACACACATACATGAATTTATTTGCTGAATGGTAAATAAAAGGCCTCAGGTATAGACAAAACAATTTGCAACAACACAATATTACTATTAAGCCTGGAAACACCGAAAAATCCTAAAGTTATCCAGTCTAGGTGCTTTCTGATAACGCTGAGTAATTTTTTCAAAACAAAGATGAAACCTAGTTTAAAAAAAACAAAAATTCACAAGAAAAGCTGTTTATGCCAGTCAATCAAATCAAAGCTGTCATTGCTATTTGCATTGCATTAACTGCGTTTTTTCCTGATATACATCATTTCAGGCAAACAGTAGTGTTAAACCTTTAAAGAAAATGTTTAAAAATTAATGTGCGTGTGAAAAACTTAAGTTTTAGAAAAATTCAAGAACTTAAAAGTAACTTTAATGCTGAATTAAAGGCCACCATTGTCTTTCTCTCTAAAAAACAACACAAATGAGTAGCCTACCAACATCGCATATCTAGCACTAGTAATAACTAATACCAATTTTATGAGTATTTTAAGCCTTGAGGGGGCGCGATTCAAAAAAGCCCCGGGGGCAGTATCTAAATGAGGTCCAAGTTCAAAAAAAAAAGGATTTCCCATATTTTTGGCTCAAAGCAAAAATCTAACACCCATGCAGGTTAAATTAAAAAATGACCTTAAAAGGGTCTGCCCTAATATCACATTGTGTCCCTGAGAAAGACAGTTAAAGGTATGTTTCAATCAGGGCCAAATTGTCTACTCGTTTAGATTGACAGAGATTATAATACAGTCCCCAAAGTATCTTGTGTATAATTGCATGATAAGTCTACACAGGGGGCTTGATTCACACATCCAATAAAACACAATATTACACTCATAGTAGAAATGGGTGAAGCAGAGATTGCCAACTTGAAATCTGAAATGTACATGGTGAGATGTGGGTAAGTGGTGCAAGGCTTTGTTTTGGTTTTTAGGTTCATTGCCCAATTTATGAGAACCAATGTACAACTTGTATAAAAACCAAGAAGATTGGTTTGACTGTATTACTTTGTAGGTTCAAGGACTTTAAGGACGCCAGACAATTTTCAAGGACATTTGTCCATTTTTCGAGGATCAAGGACACAGCAAGATTTTAAGGCAAATTCAAGGATGATTCTTGAGATTTAAAGACGTTTGGCAACCCTAATCTGTACCCAATAGCCAACCAGTAGGCTACGGTACCATAGTGTAAAAAAAGATATTAGACTCAAAAAGAAACTATTGAAAGCTTATACTGTAATTATGTAAAAATATTTTACCCTTCTAATACCAGTAGGCTACTGTAGTTCACTGCATAGGATTAGGAATATACCGGTACAGTAACTACTACAGTACAAATGGTACAGGTACCAGTATCAGATCAGTAGCCGGGTTTGGTTTGTGTTTCAGGGATTGATCTTGTAGAACAACAGAAAAAACAATGACGTAGTCAGATTTCTGGATGCTTGGGGAGCAAATTACCGGTAGATGGGTAGTAGGTGGGAGTATTGGTACAATAGGCTAATAATGGCAAGGAAGTAAGTACCGCCTGTACTGGTACGGTATGTTAGATTGGTGTGATAGGTAAAAATGTTACCATTACAGGCAGCATTTTTGTACTGAAATTTCATATTCACAATACTGGTAATCAGTGTACCCACCAAGCCGATTTTTTTCAGCGAATCGGCGATTTGTTGGAGCAAGTGCAAATATTTTTGGCAATACAGTAACCATAGCTTTAGAAAACTTGACAAATTTGTGGAAATATGACATTTGGTATACATTAATATTGCATTGGTACAAAATTTAGGGCACATAAATGTTTTTTTAGGACTTTGGGCACAATTGTTTTAAGAAAATTTGGGCACTTGCCGATTAGCCATAAAGTTAGAGGGAACACTGCTGGTACTTGAAATAAGTTACCACCACTCACTGGTAGTTGTTTGGCTGTGCAGATCTGAGATACCAGTACACCGATCTGATACCGGTAGCCTAGTTGGGTACCGCTAAACTATGGTACCGTAGCAGATTATTCCATCCTAATATTATGCTTGGAGTAAAATATTTACTAAACACAAACCAAACCAGTACTAATCTGATACTGGTACCATTTCTACTTTACATATCTGTACCGGTATATTCCTAATCCTATGCAGTGAACTACAGTAGCCTACTGGTATGAGAAGGGTAAAATATTTTTACATAATTACAGTATAAGCTTTCAATAGTTTCTTTTTGAGTCTAATATCTTTTTTACACTATGGTAGCCTACTGGTAGGCTATTGGGTACGGATATGCCAGATAAAATACAAAAACTTTTGTACAACTGGAATTTTTGAATGATAGAGTCATTACTGGAGGTAAAACTGCTGTTCAATACTGGTAGTAAAAGCTGATTGCTATGGGTAATTCACTTCTGAACTTGGTGATGAAATTACTTTGAGCTAATTACGCCTTTTTTGCGTTACACTTTTTGACTAGTAAGCTGCTATTACATGCCTTTGCAAAATCACCTATCCTCTGCAATGATAAACAAGCCAAAGGCACCAAACTTCTGAGTCTGAAGACGTCATTTTTGAAAACGCATAAGGTAATCCTGAGTAAATAATGGCTATTCATTTTCTTGAAACTGAAAACGTGTATCTAAACCGTATTTTCAGCATTCGATTAGTAATATTTTTTATTATTTCATTTTAAGGACATTGCTTTGCGGACATTAAGTGGCCTTTAAAGTATAAAAATTATGTTTTCTTGGTGGCTTCAAACTTGCAGCAAATATGTATGGAAAGAATTCAAACTTTACAAAAAACTTGAAAAAATGGTTAACTTTTAAGTGAATGCGGATTTGTCTAAACTCTGGAAAGATAGTTCTCGTGTTAACTGTTGCTTGCCTGTGAGAGAAGGATAAAGATGCAGCAAACAAAAAATCATTCACCACCTCATTAGATCTGAGATGCAGTTTTTTAATTGAGATGTCATTCTTGAAATGGAGTCAGTTTATTTCAACTGTACATTATATTATTACTGAATTTAGGTTGACCTCTGGATGCCTGGTGTTGAAATGGGAGAAAAAAAGATAGACTCAATCAGTGTATCATTAAAGTACTTTAGGACTGTATGTTTGTGCTTGGGATTTTTGACATTAGGATTGTGCGTCGCAGTTATTGGACCAGTGTTGCCTACCTTGGCTTACAATTTACAAGTGCATATCAGTAAGCTATCATCCATCTTATTATCAAGAGCAGCTGGTTATTTAATTGGATCAATTACCAGTGGACTTATCTATGAAAAATTTGATCCCCATTTGATGATATTTGTAGCTCTGAGTATAACTGCTATTGGAACTATTATTATACCATTTTTAGATTATGTTTCTATCACAGCTATAGCCATTTCAACAGTTGGAATTTCAATGGGATTTCTCGACACAGCTGGAAATGTGATGTGTTTACAAACATGGGGAGACAAAAGTGGACCATATATGCAAACTTTGCACTTTTCATTTGCATTGGGAACCACAATAGTTCCTTTGGTTGCCATTCCATTTATAATGGATGTAGAGCATAATGACAATGCCAACACCACTGCTACATACAATATTAACATCACTGATAATGACAATGCCAACACCACAGTAGTGGCATCTACTATGCTTACTACTTCATTTGTTGCATTTGAAAAGTTCTATGGTGTTACATATATTTTCATTATATGTGCAGTAGTAACTGTTTTGGTTGGGCTTTCTTTTCTGTATTTATATTGTTTTCATCGACATTCTTCTGTTTCAGATCAAGAAAATACTGTGCAAAAAGAAGGCAGTGCTTTCAGAATTAAAATGCTTGTTTTGTTGTTTTGTTTCTTTCTGATTTACGTTGGTGCTGAAGTTAGCTTTGGAGTTTATATTTATACTTTTGCTACTACATGTGAGAAACAGTATTCCAAAACAATTGCATCTTTAATGAATTCAGTATTTTGGGGAGCATTTGCAGTTGGGCGTTTTATAGCAATACCAATATCTCGCTTTTTTCCCCCTTCTAGGGTTCTACAAGCTGATTTATTAGGGACGTTAGTGTCTGCAATAACTTTAGTTTGTTTTCCATTCTATGCAAAATCTGCTGATTTTTTATTGTGGTTGGCCATTGCTGTATATGGCATATCAATGGCTAGTATATTCCCAACTGGTATTACATGGGCCGAGCAGTACATAACAATTACTGGAAAAGCAGCAATGATTTTAGTAGTCGGAGCAGCCACGGGTGAAATGCTTTTCCCTTTTTTAGCTGGGCAGTTTGTGGAAGCTAATCCTATGTATATGATGTATTTTGCATTGGGATCAGTTTGTGCTAGTTTTCTTCTTTATATTCTTCTTGTTCTTCTGGCTCGAACAAAAGGCAAGCGTTTGAAAAAAGCCACAAGTATTGAAACTGATGATGATGAAACAAAGGAAAGCCTTACTCAGCTAAAGTTAGAGTCCAAAAACATTTAATCAAAATTTGCAATGTTTTTTGAATGACCGACTTTGATTAACACCAATGTAGCATAAAATTTTTGGTCAACTACAGACTAGAATGCCGGGCATATGTTACATTTTGACTTCTGTTTTTTTATAGCAGAATTGTCAAGAAATTTGCTAATTATTGAAGTTGTCAATATTCTGTATTTAGCATAATTTTTAGTTAATATCAACAAAAAAAGGAAAGCCAACTTAATAACCAATTTTGTTCAAACAATTTAGTGCTTTTTGCGCAACGCTAATATTTGCCCTCACCACCATTTCTTCTTTGATTGATATTGTTGTTATCCAAAATTGGGACATTTTTGCAATATAATCTTAATGCTGAAATTGGTTGAAACTGGTTTTTTCATGTTGTAGGCTACCAATTTAGGAAATGGTAATTGTTTATTTACTTACTATGATATGTTGGAGATGATAATTGTCATAAAAAAAAACAAACATATATGTATATATATAGCTTGAAACCAAACTTCATATTTGAACTACCATTGGTACTTTTTTATTGCTCATATTTTCTTAACGTTATATGAAATTTTGACTATATGTTTAAAGTTTCATTTTTAAAGGCAATTGTTGGCTTTTTGCTGAGCTATTTTTGAAACTAGTTGCAACAATATTGCATTTGTAATTGATGTGCCGATTAATCGGCATCGGCAAGTATCGGCAGTTTTTGTTTTTGAATTGGCATCAGTAAAATATAGTTGATACTTACCGATTCTTCAAACGTAACAACATTGCTAATTTTTCCTGATCACATCGTTATAAATATGAATTTTTTAAACTGCCAGAAACAATTTTCTTTCTATGAAAGCATTAACGCCCGTAGAGTGAAGAGAAACATTAATGGTAAGAGAAAGAAATAATGGTTTTATTACTTTGCAAGCAATGCTTCTGATTTAAACGCAGCTCAACTTAGATTAATGTTGTCCAGCATATGCAGTATATGTAGCGGCCAAATGAAATTTTTTATTACATCACCGTTTTGTAATTTTGTGCTATAATTAATATTTTTAGTGTTGTTAAATTTTAAAGGTGTATAGGTTATACTCATTACTCAGTGTAATTTGCAATTTTATTGTACTTAATGTTGCCTAATTAACCATACTTGGTGTTGCCCACGACGTACATGCACTTTGTTTTCTGTTCCAAGTAGCATGTATCGATCGTTTTTCATTCTGTAAATCATTCACTATTCTATAAATTTTTTGCAGTTTGAATTTTGGATTAAGTGACTCTTTAAATGCTGCACTGCTTTTGATTTTTTTTGTGATTAATAGATTATTTTTGATTACACTGTTAATATATTTGTTGCAATAGATTTGAACAAATAGTAGCAAAATTGTTGTTGTTAATGTATGCTGAAGTTTGATTAGTTCCTTTTTAGAATTCTGATAGAAAATATTATTTTTAGTGTGTGACAATGTATGTATATGAACATTAAATTTGGAAAAGCAGTAGCTGTGCATCAAGGCCATGCTAAGATTTATTTTACTACGAACAGAGTGCCTAGTGGTGCTATGATTCATAAAGGTGTTAATACTGGAAATACGCTGTTAAGTGTATTTAAGTTAAGTGTTAAGTTCATTGTAACGCCAAAAGTTTGTTGTGCGAATGTGCACAACTTGTCGATGGTACCTATATGAGCTGGCTCTAATTTTTAGTCACAGAATGCTAGTGAAAAGCTTTAGCTTCGCAATGATTTTTATATACTTATAATCATTTTCGAATTTGATACCACCTTTAAATTGTTAGGTAATGTACTAAAATTGTTCTTCTAAAGTTATCATTATATGACAAGTTTAAGGGTTTTTTTGGTGAGGATCAGCTTATAAACTTTATTAAAGTTTGATTGCATCGTTTGATGAATATTCAAGCTTCTGCTTATGATATTGTCATTACCAATACTTGAGCAATGTTGCTGAATCCCATATGTGAGTAATAGAAACATCTGCATTAATGGGAGAGAAGAGCTCTAAATCAGTCCTCGAGTGTAGTGATGAAGAACGCAATGAAGGTATGGTTACTATCACGTTAGTCTTGTGACTTTGTGGTGTGTTATACTTGCTGGCTTAGATGCTCACAATTTTTTTTTTGATTTGTTGATAACCTTGTGTTGTTGCTGTGTAGTTGGTTGATGAAAATTTTCCCCGTGGTTCATTTGCATGCTCAGAATTTTTAGTCAAATGCTTGATTTTGAAAATATCTTTTTGGTCATTTTTTAAGTTTTGTGGTCACAATTGCTATCGTGATTTTAATGCTTGTATGTACAAGTTGCCAAAGGCTTGTCATTACTCAGTGCATTCAAGCGCTATCAGATTTTACTACCAAGCGCAGAATACTGGATCCTTAGAAATTACGATTTGCATGCAGTGCAGTAATTGGTAGCCATTATTTGTGGCTGCTTTGTCAGTGATGAGTGCACATAAAAATGTCCTCATAATTATGCAGCACTTGCCTACATGACCGATGAGATTTCAGGCCTATAAAGTATTTTTGATTTCAGTTAATTTTGGCCACTTTGAAGTTTTGCGTTCTATCGGAAAAGGAGGCTTTGGAAAAGTGTGCATTGTGAAGAAGCGCTCCACCGGCACTGTCTTTGCAATGAAGTACATGAATAAGCAAGAGAATTGGCATAAAGGACATGTAGAAACCATAATGAATGAGCTACTCATTATCTCTCAACTTTCTCATCCATTTATTGTTAATCTTTGGTACACATTTCAGGTAAATGATTAATTATGTTTTTGGTTAAGTTGAACCAAGCGGGGCAGCGTGGCCAAGAGTAGTAATGACCCAGTTCACACGTGACGGTGTTCACACAATCTGGGTTTGCGTCCTTGGATAGGTCGCTTCGCCATGATTAATGGATCATCTCTACAGTGCAAAGCAGTTTGTAACAAGCAGCAAATTGGTTGGAAAGGAGTCAACCGGAGAACTTGGAAGATGGTCAACTACTGTACTGAGTGGGTGCTGGTTCACTTAAACGGTAGTATCATCGTC
The DNA here is from genome assembly GCA_963965965.1 of Trididemnum nubilum. Classification (NCBI taxonomy): domain Eukaryota; kingdom Metazoa; phylum Chordata; class Ascidiacea; order Aplousobranchia; family Didemnidae; genus Trididemnum; species Trididemnum nubilum. The sequence goes on along the minus strand of OZ014482.1, from coordinate 14,310,562 downwards.
GTTTTCTCAAAACAAGAAAAAAGATGCATCAATTAACTATGGATTTTTACGGGGCTTGTTTCTATAAATACACTTCGTTTACGCGATGAATATCCAGTCAGTCCGTGACCAATCCGTTCTTTATATTTTTTTAGTAAGTTGCTGTTCTTGGAAAAAAGGCTGCCCAAAATTGCTGGATCTAACCTCTTGCTGTTTTTCATAATAATGTCTTTTCTATTGTGCTAGAACTGGTAGATAATTAATTTGCAAGTTCATAAATTCTTTTTTTTCAGGACGAAGAAGATATTTTTATGGTTAGTGATTTATTGCTAGGTGGAGATTTGAGATACCACATCAACAAAGACGTTGCGTTTTCTCAAGGCGCTATTCGTTTATATTTGTGTCAACTTGCCTTGGTTTTAGACTATTTGAAGGAACAACGGATTATCCATAGGTGAGAATACGATTTGCTAATAATGATTATCGAGCGTGAAACAAAATTCCTGCATATAAGCAAATACTGTAACTTCATTGTCAAGCCATGTCATTTACGTTGTTTCAATTAAGCAGACACTAGGAAGCCCTGTTAAGAAGTCCATTAGGTGCAGCTTTTTTGTTACTGCTAGCACATTGACATTTATTTTGATACTCATTGTCATCTCGCATAATTTTAGCTAGAGGCAACATTGCCGAATGACAGTGCTTGCATGACTGTATGTGTGCAATGTACATTTTTTTGGAAAGCTGTGCAAAAATGCTGCAATCATAAATTTTTGCAGAGATATTAAGCCCGACAATCTCCTGTTGGATGAGGCTGGTTTCATTTACCTTACTGATTTTAACGTTGCGATGGAGCTAAGTGAATCGAAACCTTACGCTACGTCTTTTGCTGGAACAATGCCTTACGCAGGTTTGGAAGTTAATGCTCAATCAAATGATGTGTGTTGACGAAAATCAAATGTTCGATTGAATTTATTTACTAGTACATGAACAATTTAATTTTAAAAGTGGCCTGTAAATGAAGACTAGACCTACCTGGCTGTGTTCCATAGCGAGCTTGCCATAGCCTGCACTTTTTTACGCAGTTTGTAGAATAGTATCAGTTTTTCAGCTGTGTTTTTTGAACTTAGAACAAAATCACTTAAAAGTTTACAAATGTTATTCCAATTCTATTTCAATTATTTATTTGTCGTAAACTGAATATAGCAAACAAGTATAGCTAAGTAATTTAAATAAAAATTTCCGACTCGGGACTGTAAAGAGATCCACGAAAAGTCTTCCGGGTCAAACAGCCACTGACTCTAGATTAAATCTAAAAAGTGAGCAAAAAGGTAAAATAGATAAAAAGTATAAGTTTAAAAGCTGGTTGTATAGCAGCCATAATGAATATAAAAAGGAAGAAAGTGAAACGTTATTTATCATTGAATAGCAATTGTTTGTATAAGATATAAACTTAGGATAAGCTAAAAGTTTTATGTTTGAAGGTGTAGTTCCAAATTTTAACGCCTTGGTAGAGGAACGATTTTTGTAATTTGGTAGTTTTAAATAGAGGAAAATGCAATTTAGAGGAGCTAACTGTAAGAGTTGAGTAAGAATGTGAGAGACCAGACTTTTGAAAATATTATGTTTAGTCTGCCTGCAGTTTGAATGCCGTAATTGAGTTTTTATAGCTGAGTGCTCACTAACAAGATCAGAGCAGAGTAAAATATCATGATGAGCCTAGAATAAAAATAAGTGTATCTTCTAATGATTTCAGTAGTGAAACAGTCTGTCATAGTTTTAAATTTGTGTAATTGTTGTATTTAATATACCGGAACTGTACTTTTTTGCATTTGAAATAAATATTTCTTCTCCTTGAAGCAAACAAAAGATTAATTTTTTTTATTGAACCGTGGCTTTGTGGCTTTTAAACAATTTTGGATTGTGAGTTGTTTGGTGGTTAAGAAACATGATATGTGTTGTCGATGCGAAACTAAGTTTGTTGATCTACTTCCGGTTTTTGCACCTTGTAGCATTTTGCACGTGATGCCTTTTCAAGCGCAGTCGCTAATGCAACTACACAAATCATGCAATGCGAAAGGTCACAACCTTTATGTATACAGTACTTTACATGTCAAAACTAAAAAAAGGCATGGCGCTCTCCCATCGAACAAAATTTTATTTTTCAATGTATCACTTCTGTCGGATCATATGTGAGATACATTTAAATGTTCATTTTGTTAAATCAGATAATTTTTAGCGACATTTTAATCAAGCTTCTGATCTTTTAATCAAGACATGCGGCATAATTTCAGCTTTTGCTTATCGACACAAAACGCGTATTCGCAGAGATTTCCAATCAAGACAAATATTCTGATGTAGAAAAGCTGAGTAAAAATCTTCCTGTTAGCAAAAGCAACAAATCTATTTGTTTTGCAGCTCCGGAAGTGTATGAAACTGCTCTTGGTTTTGCTTGTGGCTACGATTATTCTGTGGATTGGTGGTCACTTGGCGTTACAATATATGAATTACTGTCGCGAAAAGTAAGTAAAAAATCTCGCTATGATACTTTTCAATAACAAAGTGGCTAATGCTGCGCGGCTTATTGCTACGCGGTTGCCATAAAGAAACTATGCGGAAAAACAGTGGTCGCGCATTTTCTTATTTTAACAGTTGGGTTGGGTTAGGGCAGTTACAGTAGAATTTTAACAGTTACAGTAGAATTTGGTTTAATGGGTTAGGGTTAGGGCTTGTTCAGCAGTTACCTTATTCTTTCGTAACGTAATAATAGTCTCTGCCTTTACCTTAAGTAGCTTGACATTCAGGAAGTTTGCGTTTATCCCAATTTCCTGAAGTAATCAAAAACAACACTGCTCCTGCAACGATTCTCAAATTTCAATTGATAAAAGAAATAGTAATAAATTTAATTTGCCTCAGTTTATATTTGGAGTCTTTTTCAGATTTTTCTGTGAAATAATTTTTATTTAGAGACCGTTTGAAATTGAGAGTAATTCGAATCATGTTCAAGCTATTGCAAGTATTAGAAGATCTTCGTCACATTTTTCCAACAAGCAAAAATCTCCCATCAAGGAAACTATTGCGAAGGTACGGAAATAGTATAGCTGTTCTGTATATAAGATTTCTCGCCGATCCCTTGCGATCTGGTTTTTCTTTGCTTTTTCCTACGGTCGTTTGTGGATGACTGATCAATTTTATTTTTTGGAACCAGGTAACGTTATTTTACTAACATTTTGAAGTTTCTATCAGTTGCTTTTTCGAATTTCGTTTTCAGTGCTGAAATGCTTAGCAAAAAAGTTGGTTTTGGCTTCAGAAAAATCACTTTTTTAATGGAATGTAAGGAGGTGAAAAACATAGATCGTTTTCGTTGAAATTTTACAAAGCTGTCATGTTGCGCGGTACATTTTTTCAACTCTGCTTCTACAGATGGCGCCAGTTTTTGAATTGTTAGTCTTGTCATCTGTAAACTCTGTTTCTTACAATGTAATTGTTTTTTTTACAGCTTCTGCGAGTTTCACCGTCCGAACGAGTCTGCAACTTTGCTTCGTTGTGTGAACTAGAATTTTGCTCCGGATGTTTGAAAGATGACGTTCTTGCGAAAAAAATGTCGCCAGATTTTATACCTTCGGTTGGTCACTAAACTTATAAATTTTTGTGCTGTTGTTATCCTTTTTGTATGATTTTTCGCAATTTGTTATCGAAAATGGACGTGCTGCGCCAGCAGTCAATATTTGCCTCCAATTTTATCATATTTCGACGGCAAAAACGGAAATTTCATGACTTGAAATAAAGATTAAAACTCATTAATGATTAAACTCCCATACATAATTAATCATATAGTATAGTCATCAAACATAAATTAAAAATTTATGTCGATTGCAAATACCGGTAGAGTATGCTAGAAGAATTGTTATTTGCACCCCTTTGAAAATCCCTTTTTGCTGATCTCAAATCAACCGTGGTTTATAAAAGCAAACTAGCAAAATAGTGTTTTATAAATTGGAATATTTGCTCTAGAATATACGAAGGTTTTCCTATAACATAATGAGTCGTTTGAAGAGAAAGTGTAGTTGCTGACTGTTTGTAAGTCCTCGGCTCTTTCCTGTCAATACAAGCATTGTGTAATGGAATGCCACACTGCGAAACCGCAGCTGAACTGACCACGAACAAACTATCCGCAAACCAACTGCCGCTTGCTACCCCAAATGCTTGCGGTCAGTTGGTTCACGGCCAGTCAACAGCTTTTGTTTAGAGTACCCGTTTGAATTACGATCCAGTATACGAACTTGAAGAAATGCTGGTCGAATCAAATCCTTTGCACAAGAAAAAGAAGCGGCTGCAAAAACGACGGTCGGAGAAAAGGTTGAAAGTGACCGAGAACACTGTGAATGAACAAGAATCAGAAACACCAGAACAAGCAGCTCTCAGAGAAATAGAAAATCAATTTGTTCCTTACAACCGGGAAAGGTGGGCGTACTAATAACATGCGTCGTATATGACCAGAAAAAGTAGTCATTGTGTTTGTTTTAGGATTATCTAAGTTCTATCTAAGGTAAGCAGTATCTAAGTTCTATCTACAGTATGTGCAAAGTCCAAAGTGTTTTTGTAGTATTTTTTAGAAAAACATTTAGAACTGTACATATTACGGACCCCCTCCCAATATTCCCACTAAGCCGATTTATGTCTACAAATCAGCTGTTTGATTGGTCACATCAAATGATTTTTGGCAATACAGTAAAATTACTCAGAAAAGTTGACAAATTTATGTTGGAGAAAATCCTGCCCCCCTATTACCGTAAAAAACAAGTTGTTGTTTTCATCCGAACGTTATTATACTGTTCTTATTGCATTATTCAGTTATTTTTTATTTAGGAATGGTATTTTCGTTTGATTAAAATTTCGCTTATTTTAGATCGTTGAATTGTGATTCATCAAAGCAAGAATGATAGTGGCTCCATTTTCTTTATCAGGTTTCGTTGTCGTTTCTTCCTACACACGCAGTGCAGTTCTAAGTCGTCTTTTGGTGTTAGCATATTTGTTGTACTCTTATAATTTGATTCCTATTGCATTTCTTCAGTTTTGAGATTATTTTTAATGATATATTGCTTGAGAATATTGCGCATTTCTGTTAAATGGCTAGTTAACACACATCATTAAAGAACAAGAAGAAACATTTTTTATTAATTCGATGATAGACATGCACAAATGTAAATTTTGGCAATTTGTCTTAATCAGAGCAAAATTTTTATTAGGTTTTGTGGTGGTACAGCAACCATTACTTCGTTTTTTAGTTAGAACAATTCCCTTATGATTAAATGTTTTGTTTGCGTCCAAAACCATTTTCAATCGTGTTAAACAAATTAGAAAATTATAGCATATAGAATAGTAATCAATATTGATCCAGTTTTATTGAATTTAAGCAATCATAAAATAGGTTGCAGTTAATACATTTTTGTTTGTAGCGGTAAAATGCATTTAAAATTACAATCAAACCATTCTTTACTGTCGTTTTACTCAAGTTATTTCAGACCATGGTCACCTAATTACGCGCACGCCTTACATTGATGCGGTTTTATTAAGGTAGTTTTATATTTTTTGTTTTATTTTTAAAATGTGCTAAATTACATTGAAGCGATGAAGACGAGATACTATGTTGCGTCATTAAAAAGAGTTAGATTTGGTTTGCATTGGCAGTACTTATATCACGTTTCAAGAATTTTTGGAAAGCTTCAATTTCAAATTCGGCTTGGGAAATTGTTTACTTGGAGTTTTTTAGAGTTTATGTAGATTTTTCGTGCCTATATTGCAAACAATATATTGCTGAAGTGTTAGTCATTTTTTGTAATGTACTGAGTGTTGTTTGCTGTGTCAAATCACTGTTTATATTATCTGTAGGTCGTAAATACAGTTCGATTAATCAATACGAAAAACACTGCAGTAAGATGGTTTTCTTGAGCCAAAGTATGCCAGCAAATCTCAGAAGTAAACTAGGTGAAACGGATACAACATGTAGATGAAAGGGGTATTACTTTTGATCAAGGTGCAAAATCACATTCTATTACATTTGCTTTGATTGTAGGCTTTTTTCAAATTTTATGCTTCTGGCTGTATTTAGGCGCGCAAACAGGAATTTGCTAAGGAGCGAGGAAGCCGGGGGAAGGGAAGGACTTGAATAAAAAATTTTTTGTTTTCATTTTGGCGGCGTGCTAACAAACTGTGTAACTCAAGCGTATAACAGTCTGGGAACTGGGGACAGCTGCCAGCCGCTGGAGTCCATGGGGGGCTGCCGGGCGATTTTCATATTTTATCGCAAAAAATTTGCCAATTTCATACCATTTGGATAATTGTTTGGCACGTTTTTGGAGCCGTTTGGAAGAACTAATCTGCTTTGATTTGGAAGCCATTGAAAGAATTATATTGCCCAGCACCTTTTACCCACCTCCTTGCAAGTCAAGTCCAAAACACGTTTAACTAGTTGAAGTTTCTAAGTGACTTGACTAAGGCCCCACCCGTGGTTGTGCCTTTGGCTATATTACAATTTTTTAAATCTAGAATATGAACTTTTACGTTATTTTTTGCTTTGTTTATATTTTTAATTTGCCGGTGTTTTTTTCTAATGGTGACTTTACGTTGTTATTTCGAGAGCAAAAATGACATTAGCAGGGCCTCAAGAGAGAAATTTTGTCAGGGGGTACGAAGACTGAAAATCACGATTGTGTTCCGCCGGACTTTAGGTGAATACCAAAACAAGGGTCTTCACCAGGATTTGGCCTAAATAACAAACTAGGTGTATCACTACTACTAATTGAGGGTGTGAACTTAAAGCATCTTCCGGGGTCTGGGTACGATGTACCCCCTGAACCCTGCTCTCGTAGGCCCTGGACATTCGTGCCTTTTTAGCATGTAATGTGATTTTTTTATACAGTAGCAGAGATGGCATGATCCAATATTTGTTGCTAAAATGTTTCTTGTATACTGTACTGCCATGTTAAACCCAAACTGCGCCTGTTTTTGTTTGTTATTTTATGTGTTGAACTGTAAGTTCTTCAAATTATATTTATGTTATATTTGAAGTTTTTATTGCTTCGTAAAGACTTTTTAAGAAGAGAAATAATTCTTTAAAACACACGTGGATAAGAGCGAAAAGCCAGTGTAGATAGGCTATATAAACGACGGAATATGGCAGAGGTGATAACTAAATACTCTGATGAAAATATTTTAATATACTATTAAGAACTACCGCAAAAAACTGTCGCACGGTTTAGTCTTCCGACTCCCGAGTTAAGTAGCCAGCTTATTTTAAGTTGCAGTTAAAATCGCTTATCAGTATAATTTTATTATTTGGCTAACTTTCATGATTTTTGGAGTATTTCTAAACTGTTCGAAAAATAAATAAGTCACTTAAAAAGTGTTTCTAGGGAGAGAATTTTAATTAGCCTAGGGCTACCATAAATAAAGTAGCCTTCAAAGAGTAAGCCTATCTACAGTGTAGTTTCTTAGTTGGATTTTGCAAAAAAATCCAATTCGGTTGCAAAAAATTCGACGGCAAAACCAGAAGGAAAAATGATAGCGGTACCGGACTACTGGTACTGTAGTTTCACATTACCCTTTTTTTTTTATTAAGAACACGAGGTATGTGAAGACAAGTAGTAGATTTGTACTTCGGGCTGCCGCTCATGTAGTAATATGTGAGGCTTAAATACTCTGGTCTTGCTGCGAATACTAATTTCTAACATATGGGTCCAAAGTTCAATGATTTATGTGTTATGGTCATTATATGTTTTAATGCTGCTTTTTTTTCTAAAACATAGGCAAAAACACCTGGCGAACATGATTTCAAGAGGAGTGCAAAACAGTTTGATGAAGAAACTTACAATTTAAATTTTTCTTCATTTTAATTTTTTTAAAATTACATTATTTACCAAAATTACACGGAAGGTTTTCAGCAAAACATTATACCCTTGTCAAAGCATTTAAACAATATAACAAATCACTACTGTCCTCAAGAAATAAAATTAATCAACACCGACTTTTGCAGTCGTTCGAACTACAACCAATTAATTACGTCAACACATGCGATTAAATGAATTAAATAGTGCAGTTAAATGTGGGACAAGCGGGCGAAAAAGTTTACTAAAATTGTCACTATCAACATATTCGAAATCTAAAGAGAAGTAGTAGCTGTTGTGATTGATTTTCAAATTACTGTCAACTCAAAATGGTGAGAAGAATCAAACATTATCGAAGTACCGGTAATCAAAAACTTTGTTTCCATAAAAAGTATTTTGATCGCATAGGCAGTGTTTGAACGTTCGATCACTTATCATTTTGTCTTGACAGTAATTTGGAAATCACCCCTAACTTATTCTCTTTAAACGTAAAATATTCATAGTGACAACTTTAGTAAACTGTTTCGCCCGCTTATCCAACATTTACCTGCACTGTTGAATTCTTTTGATCGCATGTGTTGACGTAATTCATTTGAACATACAGTATGCTGTAATCAAATCAAAACCTTCATTATACTCGCTGCATTACGCCGAAGCGTGTAACGAGTTGGCGAGGCCCATCTCGGCGTCATTGCGCCTGGGCAACACAGCTCCTTTTGTAGAAATGTCGCAGCGGTGGCGAGCTGTTGATAAGATTTTGTTTGATTTGACCAGAGATGAATTGGAGGACACAACGTTCGAGGCCAAGGCCAAGGACTCAAAAAAATTCGAGGCCAAGGCCAAGAACCGACTTTTTTGAGGACACACCCTCTCGAGGCCAAAGACAGAAATGGCAGAGGCTAAGGGCCGAGGACACAATTTTTTTTTATTATGGAGGGTAAATTTTCCATAATTTATAAGCGCAAAAGTGCAGCTTAAGATTTTTCACTTCGTTAAGTTTTTGATGATAAATCGAAAATAACACTTTTTTAAAATAAAAGCGACTGCCATTTTGAAGTTTACCACGTTAGCAGCTGATGTTGATTTCGCATCGTTGCTGTATCGTAGTAATAAAACAACGCCATTATCTGTGAATAGAAATATAGCCAGTACTTAAATTGGAGGATGTACGCGTTTCCCCAACGGTAGTTAGCGTCCTCTCATTGAGATATGGCTTTTCCTAACGAAAAATTCAGAGTCCCCCCCATGCAGGGTAAGCGGGAAATACCTTTTTTCTAATTTGTTTGGTCTTCATTCGAATGTGGCGGTCAAATGTGGCGCAAAAAAAAACATACCTCGCTCAATAAAACCACAAACAAAAACATCGTCAAATAAAACCTTTTTGCTTTGGTCTTAATTTCTATTAAGCGGATAAAAATCGCACAAACTGGGATAAAGACCTTGTTTTTTTGGTCTTCATTCGATTTTGGCTGTGAAAAAATCGCAACAGAAGGCGATTGTTTTTGTTTTTCTTTTGATTTCATGCCAAAATTCACACCACGTTACTAAAACATTCCAAATCCATCGGGTCAGGTTGCTTAAGCGTCCTACCATGCCATATTCCACAGTTTAAATGCTGAATATAGCAAAATTATAACCCTAGAAATGGTCAATTTAAAGGCCATAATTTCATCAGTTCGGGGCTAGGTGCAAACGCCTACTGATTATGGATCCCCACGTTTTTAGTAATTTCCTAAACGCAAACCACATTGCCTGGTTAAGCCATTTCTTTTCACGGAATTTTTCTAAAATTATTTTCTAAAAATACTGCAAAATACTATAAATTTATGTTTTTAAAATTAATTGAGGTACCGTAAAGAGTATATTTGTAAGGTCAAAAGTTTTTGTCATTGAAAAAAGGGGATTTGGGGCAAGGACAATATCCCCATTCCCCGTTAAATAATTTTAGTAATTTTTTTGAAAAAAAAAAGCAATTTTTGTGACTTAAAAGAAGATTATACATTTAAATTTTTAAAGCAATTTAGAAAGAAAATACCGTAAATGCTAAATTAGAAAAACTTAGGTTTTTCACAGTTTCCCAATTCTAATTTTAAGCCAATCTTTTCTTTACATTTCAGTGCATTTTGTCTTTTTCACATCTATAATGCCTGCCAATGAATGAGCGCGAAGGTTTCGGCCGCCAAAAGACACTTTGATAAATTTACAAAAGGTATTTAATAACTAAAAAACCTGAGGATCCCAGCAGGTTTATAGCAAGAAGGAAGGTATTGGAGACATTTGCCCCGTTCCCCCTTCAAGAGGTCTACGATTATCGAACCGTAAAAATAATAAACCATTAAATTTTTTCTAAATACACCCAATTTTTTGTGGAAGCTTGTAAAAAATTTATTAGGTACTCCAGGCATTCGAACAATTCTAGTTATATTTAATTTCACACGTACTGTAATTTAATAATCCTTCATGCAGCGTTCTTTTGTGATTCAATATTGTTTGTTATTTGGGATTCTTAGCAGTTATTTCCAACAACAAATTGTTCAGTGGACGTGGTTTTGCCCCTCAGACCGCTTGCCAGTGATTAAAGTTATTCTTTCTCATCTCAAAGTCGCGTATTTTGAGAACAAGTTGCCGTTCTCAACAAGATATGCTTACAAAATTACGGTAATATATCTATATCCTTCCCTGGTAATACTGTATTTCATTTCATTTTACCACACATATTTTCTTCTAAATTCACACACAGAATAGGCTTGGTCATGTTTTAGCATTAGCCACTCAAAATGGTTTGTCCGGACCCATGAATTACTTATTATGGCTCTGGATGGTTTTACTGTAGCGCTTTGCAGTTTTACAGCCTGCACCGGAAGTATTAGAAAAAATAAAAACAACAATTTTCGACAATGCGTTTTGTCTCCTTATTCCCCGATTAGAGCTTTCACACAATGCCATTTAAAATAAGTTTTAATGTGACTAGGCTAAGTTGGCTATCACATAGTATCATAGGTGGGCAAGTTAATGCAAAACGTTAGCTTCGTTAACCACTAGTCCGTTAACAAACTTCACACCTCCGTTAACGTTAATCCGTTATTTTCAGCTTCAATTAACGGAAGTTAATAAAGTCTGTTAATTCGTTAATATTTAGCGTGTAATTTACATTATTTCTTTTTATTCATTCGCTTCTAGAACACGTATTGACGCTGTTGAGCCGATTGTTAGGAAATATTTATTGTTTATGGTGGTCTTTTTGTGTTTTGGAAGTAACATTTTACAGTCTAATCCAATTTCAAGATAAAAATAAGTTCAAACGCACTAACGAAGCTGCGATCAGAAAATCTTTGGAAAGTGCGAACTGCGATAAATAGACCTATGAGGCTGCAGATTGTTATTTGCCAAAAAAAGTAGCACCTTTGTTCGCTTGCTTCAGTGAAACACGTGCCGATACGCAGCAAGTGTTACCAGTGCACATTGGTTTGTACCGGTACGATGAATGAATGGTGCAAGATATTAACGACAAAAATCTTAACGGAAGTTAACAGAACTTAACGAAAGTTAATTTAGTCCGTTAACATGAAAAAACCTTTTAACGGATTAACGGACTTGTGCCCACCTATGCATAGTATTATTTTTCAAATAAAGAAAAGAAACAATTACGAATTGACAGACTATCAGATATGTTGTCTTTTGTTTGGTTTTTTCTTTTTAACCAATCAAAAAGTAAATGCGCTGTTTTTCAGGTCGCCACTACAAAAGCGAATAAAAGACATGCAGTTTTGTCAGCAAATTTATTTCTTATATTTATTAGTGCTTATAAGCCAGCAGTGAATATACTATTAATCCTGACTTTCTCTATGTTTGAAGTTGGTTCGATTCTGGATTTTGTCCAATGCGGGATTTTGTCCATTTCGGGATTTGTTCAATTCGGGATTTTGTCCATTTCGGGATTTTGTCCAAAACGGGATTTTGTCCAATTCAGGATTTTGTCCGTTCGGGATTTTGTCCAATTCGAGATTTTGTCACATTCGGGATTTTGTCCGAATTAGGATTTTGTCCATTTCGGGATTTTGTCCATTCGGGATTTTGTCCATTTCGGGATTTTGTCCAAATTAGGATTTTGTCCATTTCGGGATTTTGTCCATTCGGGATTTTGTCCAATTCGGAATTTTGTCCAATTCGGGATTTTATCCATTCAAGATTTAGTGCTTTGGGATTTTGTCCAATTCGGGGTTTTGTCCAATGCGAGATTTTGCCCATAAACGGTACAACATGTGGTAAGTGGGTCCACGCAAGATGCCATGAAAGTTGCAGTTTATTTGAATAAAAATTTTATTTGTAAGAAATGTGGAAGCGTGGTGAACAACTTCAAGGGGCCAGATAAAATACTGTGTGATGGTGTGGAAACTGTAAGCTAGTTCTTTTTATCTAGGTGACAGATTAAATGCAACTGCTGGGTGCGAAACAGCGGTAATAGCTAAAACAAAAATTGGTTGCATGAAGTTCAGGGAATGCAGCGAAATACTCAAAGGCGGAAGGTTTTCATTGAAGATGAAAGGGAAGGTTTACAAAAGTTGCGTAAGATCAGCTATGTTGTATGGAAGTGGAGCATGGTGCTTGAGAGAAAAAGAGATTGCAATTTTGAGAAGAACAGAAACGGTGATGATTTGAGCGATATGTGGTTTGAAGCTTTTAGATCGAAGAAACAGCGAAGAGTTGATCGACATGTTGGGCATGAAGGAGTCTTTAGATGGGATGGCTAAAGCAAGTAGTACGCGGTGGTACGGTCATGTTTTGAGGAAAGAAGATGAAAATGTTATAGTGAAAGCTTTGAAATTTGAAGTGAGCGGTAGTAGAAAAAGAGGAAGACCACAACAAACGTGGAAAGAGCTAGCAGAGAATGAGATGAAGAAAAATGGACAGGTGAAAGAGGATGCATGTGATCGAACAAAATAGCGAGGCGTGATAAAGACAATGATCATACGAAATCCTGTCAACTCCGTCGATGGGGACAATACCGGATTCAAATTGTGATGATGATGACGAGGCTCAGTTTTGCTTAAAATTTAAGAACAATGCCAGCCTCAGCAGAAAAAAATTGAGAACAAACGAAAAATAATAAATTTCAAGTCTAAAAAGAAACTGAATTCCGTACTGATTCAAAACGATGAAATTTAGCGATTTTCAAATACCTGTATTAGCAAACAAAATTGCAATGATTCCCAGATTGTACAATGCAATTGCGCAAGCAGCTGAGAAAATTTTTGGTTGTCGTTGTATTTGCGTAGGGGAAGGGGTAACCATAGTCATAGCATAGCCCATAACCATAGCCCACTTGGTCCCCTGTCCAGAGTTAATTTTTTTTTCCGGGTTACCTTGGTCACAATTGCGATTATGTTTCACAATCCTATTTTAATTTTAACTTTATGGGCTAGTTTACTCAGATTTTGAATTTCGGTTTACAGGCAAGCTTAGTTTAGTTTTTGAATTTCGGTTTGCAGACAAGGTTAGTTTAGTTTTTGAATTTCGGTTTGAACGTCAGCTCTGCCGATGAGCGTTGGTATTACGCGAAACTCGAGTCCAGAGCAGTACGTGGGAAAAAAAAAATTGGGTCTTCCTTTTTAGCAGCTGAAGTTACGAGATGAAGACGTTAGCCTATACCGATAGCTTGGTTATGCAAATTTACCGGTTGAGTTAGCCTAATTCAGGGATCAAAATTCTTTGCATTGTGTCGACTCCTCTTCACACTGATGATGAAGTCAGTTGACTTCGAAACACGGGAATGCTCCCGCGATAGGGGGCTCCGCCTCACCTGCGTCACTAGGGGTTGAAATGATTACCCATTTCGACGCGGAGACAGCATTAAGGTGTTGTCAAATGAAGTAGGATTGTAAGACGTGATGTCTCTGTGAACTATTAAATTAGTTCTGCCTATTTCACTTCAGGAATAATTTAAATAGTTTAGCCGTTTTTTTGTTTTTTTTTTCCTTTGACTTCCCTCGCTGAACTGTATAGATTTGAGCTTCGGCAAAGATATAGCCAAAAACGACGTTTTTTAACGATTTTAATTTTGTAATCGGATTAGTTTTAAACACCAAAATTGTGCTGTGAGACGAAGTTAAAAAAGGTCACTCGAATGGCTCTACTACACGGAGAATTGCTTCCTTATAGTTGATCTACCTCGTTCCTCAGTTGAGCCTCTATTTTGTTTTTACTCTTATTCACAATCTTGCATTATCTTAGTCTAAAACCAACTTAAAATCACCTATAAGTTGGCAAAATGGAAGTTTGGTAACGCCACGCAAGAAATAGCACCGATGAAAATACTGAGCAACTCAAAAATTGTATCCTCCTCAGATCTGAAAATATTGAACAAATTGTAAGCACTGTGTAAACAATTCAATGGCTCCAATACAAAAATATGTCCCTTGTTCTCGAAAAAGTTGTTCAGAGGCAACACAAAGCTTTTTTTTTCATAACCGAGAAGGAATCGCGTGTGAATTGCAATCATAGCGCCAAGCGAAACAACTTCGCGTGATGAACCTAAAAAATTGCAAAAGCAAAGTCACTGCATATGCTAACGTCAAACACATTGATGTATCAATCGCAGCGTTGGCATATATAAATGCTTTACCATCATCTGTGCATGCTTGGTATACCCATGCCCAACTTTTGCGATAACCAACATTACAGCAAGGAGCAATTTTAGGATTGCAAAATTTGCAGCTTTAGGAAACACACTTGATCCAGTCTTCAACATCGTCAAAATACTGTTCCAAACAGCATATATTTTCATCTTCATCCAGATCCATATCTATGCTGTCGTTTAACATCATTTTATTTTCTGATTTCTCTCAAGATACCTTTGCTGAGTCATTCCGTCAACATCATACTTCTCAGCAGATTTTCTGATAGAAAGATTATTTTCTCCAATATCCATTGCAGCATTTTGAAATACGATAAGCGGCACTTTTTCTCCGTCAGTTTTCGTTTAGTAATTGCAGTCAGTTTAAAAGATTACCATTGGCAATTGTTACGTAGCCTTGTGCAGTACTTAAATCGTAAAATTTTGCATGGAGGGGATGCTTTCGCAGCCTTGACCAATTTTACAAATACTTTAGAGGAAATTATGGATTTCCGTAGCCGAAATTGAACGTAGACCAAAAAAAAAGAAAAAGGTCTTTGCCGGAAATTGAAGTTATTTTTCCCCGAAATCAGGTGAAGACCAGAAAAATAAGGTCTTCACCGCAATTTGCGACCATATTCGGCAAGGAATTTGTAGGATCTTTAAGCCTTGGCTGGCTCTTTTTCGTCTGATCATCCAGCGCTCAACTCTCAAAGAGTAGACGCCTAAATCTCGATGGAGGGGGGGGACGCTAAATCACGATGGGGGGACGCCAACTCTCGAAAGGGGGATGCGTCCACCCCACAATTTAGATACTGGCCTTGTGAAATTTTTATCGTACTTTATTAACAATAGTTGCCATGGTTGAGCCACTTACTCAATTAAAGATTTATGAAGTTGCTCAACTGAGGAAAGCGGTGCCTCTTGAAGTAAAAGTAAAATTTTGACTGCTCTGTTAATGCAATTTTCAAAATGCATGCTGCATAAAATCTTTAATTCTCAAGAAACCTAACGATGCTACTCCCTTTTTTTATCTATTGTACTTTCCGAAATAATCCATTAAACTTTTTTTAAAGGAACTTTTGTGGTGCAAAATCAGTCAATCTGACTTACAATTTTTTGCTTCAGAGGCAAAAACAAGAGGCTGACCGGAGAGAAGCCCAACCGTATGGCATGCATTTTAAGACTGTCTTAGACCAGTAACTTTTAACTATGAGAAAAGAAAAATGCAGTGAAACAACTATGGAACTGACCCAATTATGTTTACCTTCTTCAACAACTAGCTGTTTTTGTGATTGCAATTGTGATTACTTTATACTGTATTCACTAAGTTGCCTTGGCCAGAAGACAGGGAAGGGATCTTTCGGTCTTCGAGTCAAGCTGCTTACCTTCTTCAACAACTTGCTGTTTTTGTGATTGCAATAATTGTGATTACTTTATACTGTATTCACTAAGTTGCCTTGGCCAGAAGACAGGGAAGGGATCTTTCGGTCTTCGAGTCAAGCTGCCACCTGCCCAGTGCCCATCTGTCTACCACTCACGATGGAGGCTTCACACTCTCCCTTTAATTGCTGAACGTCAAGCAAGAAAGCTGTGAATACCAATTTTTTTAGTCTTTGGTTTGACCCGACCGGCAATCAAACCCGAGTCTACCGCTTCAGCAGCAGACGCTCTATCCACTCGACCACTCATCGATTTTTCACTTTTCCTGTTTTACGATAAAATTTCAATTGAATTTTTTCAATTTATAATTTATTTTCCAAGCGACAACAAAAGCAGTCTCTTGGCGAGGAGACAGCAAAAAAAGCTATGCAGTTATCACGTCAGATGCCACCTCACAAAGCATGCTTGAGCCAAAAGTAAATTTTTTTGGCACAAAAATTGTTTAAGTTAAGCCCCGTGCTGGACAAACCGATGAAACTCAAGCGTATCTCTGCGGGGGCCTGGGGGCAGAGCCCTCATCCGCTGGGTGATTTTGTGGTTGTGCTGCTAAAAAATAGTGATTTTACGCTATTTCGGTCACATTTCGCACCGGTTTGAAGCCATATGAATAACTACAGTAAATTGCTAAACTTTAGAAGTCATTGAAGGAATCAAATTGCCAAGCCCTTTCAGCCTCCGTTATACAGTACTTAAGGTCAAGTCCAAAACACATTTAAATGCTTTTTTTAGTTATATTTTCTAAATGACTTGGCTAAAGGGAGCTGAAGCCTCCTTCAGGGGCGCCGAGAGCCGAGAGCCAAGGGTTGGCCCGCGGACAGCTAAAATATTACGCATCTCCGTTTTTGTGCTGTCCAAAACAAGCAAGGAAAATGGCTCAATTTTCTCCGACTTTTCAAGTGATCTCAAAAAAGTTCTTTGCGGCGAAATGGCACAATTTGCTACAAATTTCTAGTGATCTCCAAACAAAAAAAAGGTCTTCGCGGCAAAATGGCACAATTTTTTCCGGATTTTCAAGTGATCTCAAAAAAAAGTCTTCGATCTCCTATTTCGATGGGCCCTACAAAGCCCAGTGGGCCCTTTCACGGGCCCCTTAAACCCTATGGAGCCCCTAAAATCTATGGGACCCGGGGTCATAGTCCCCCCTCCCCCCCTCTCGGAGGCCCTGGCCTCCTTAGCCCCTTCCCCTGGTTGCCCAACTGACTTCGATCTAAAAAAATTTTGAGTGTGCTCTAAAAGAACCAAAAAAGCTGGCCTTTAAAAAGAATGCTTTCAAGTATTGTTTCAGGTAATAATCACTTACGAAATACCAGTAACTCTTTTATAGGCTAACATCCCTATTTCGTGGCAAAGGTGTGTTAATAAAATAAATTGTTGCGTCACGTTTATGTACAGCTGTTGGCGACGAGCAGTTTTGCAAAGAATCGAGAAAACTTCGAACGTGAATTATCTTTGATCGTTATTATTCTTTTTTTCATTATCCTATTGTCTTGTCATTACGTGATCCTCCAAAAAAGTATTCTGAGTCAACCGAAAGGAGGGGAAGGCATAAGCAGTCGTTAGGGGGGGCACGGCCCCATAGGCGTAGCCAGGGATGGGACCTAAGGGGCCCCCCAATTGAAACGCCACCAATTATAAAAGTGTGATAAAAAAACTAGTGTTTCTTCAGTTTCAGTTTCTTTCAGCATTTTCGGGTACAGTAGTACACGCGTACAACAGTAATCAGCAATAATATAGACAACCAGGGGGCCGTGGCCCCTTAATTCAATTTTTGCCAACCAATTTAAATGTGTAACCCGGGTAAAATTAAGAGTTTTTGTCCTAAAAGTTGCAACCTCAGGCCTCATCTAACCTTTTTATGAACGTAACGCCATGACCACGGCCGAATTTACGTTATGGCGCAGTGCCAGAGGCTGTGGCGTGAAGGAACTGATCATGTCCAGCGCGTACGAATGCTGCAATCACGTAGATCATGTATCAGATGATTTATCCGAGTGAACCAAATTCCGAACGTTTCAACTTGTTTTTGTATCATGTTTTTGCGATGCATCAGCGTTGATCCATATCTGCCACGTTTGAGCAGGGATATAACCTACTTGAGTGATTCAGATTTTCAAAACGAATGGTTTTCTGTCTTTTTTTAATCTGTGAGCGCGCGAGCTCAAGTTAGTTTCTTTTTTGCTAAATTTTGACGTCAATAAGAAAAAAAAGGCCGAGATCGAACCTATATAATTATATAGCTTGTTTTGAGCGTGGCGAAACAGATTTTTACAGAGTTTTTAGAGTTTGTCGAGTTTATCAAAGTTTGACAGTTAGCGCATTTTCTCTAGAGTTTTTCGAGTTCAAGTTTTTACCGTTAGAGTTGTTAACCTTAAGAGTTGA
The DNA here is from genome assembly GCA_963965965.1 of Trididemnum nubilum. Classification (NCBI taxonomy): domain Eukaryota; kingdom Metazoa; phylum Chordata; class Ascidiacea; order Aplousobranchia; family Didemnidae; genus Trididemnum; species Trididemnum nubilum. The sequence continues at coordinate 14,292,262 of OZ014482.1, read as the reverse complement.
TGCAGTTGTTAAACTTTGACTGTTTTACAAAATTGCTGTTAACAAGATCGATTGCAAGCTGAATGATGGTTGCTGTACCCTTGCACAGTCAGGAGTCAAATTAGCGCAACAATTAAGCCAAAGTCTTCCTTCCGCCATCCTCCCTCATTATGCATTTCAACTTCCATATTGGATTATTTAATCATCTCTTCCTACCGTCCTTCCTCCATCATTCATTTCCACTTCCATAAGGCCCCGCGCTGAGATGGTAAGAGTAAGACTTTTTTTGGTCTTCACTGATATTTGGCGGGAAGATGTTGCGATATTCTCCAAAGACCAGAGGTCCCTTGCAATATAAATCCGCCCCGGGATTAACATGGTTAGTTGGCGTAACCATCCATATTGTACCACTTTTCAGTAACAATTCACCTCCATACCTAACTAGTTTTTGCACGAAAAAATACTTAAAAAAATTAGCTAGGGGAAATCCTCATTAAACGAATTATTGATTTTGAATTTATGAGGCCTCGGCCCCCTGGTCGTGAATTATTGTTTACTGCTAAAATATTGAAGGCGGCAGTATACCTTATTTCTCCCTACCTGGGCCAAATTATATACAAAATTTAACACTAAAATGCAAGATTTTAAACATATTTTGGACTTTGATTGCAAGTTAAAGGAGGATTGAACAACTTAATTTTTTAAATTGGCTTTCAAATGTTAAAAATTTAGTTCATTCTAATGGCTCTGAGCACGTGCGAAGTGTGATCCAATAGCATTAAAACAGCTTTTTCCCGCAAAAAGTTACAAAAAAAAAGCATAGCAGATAGAGGCTTTGCCCCCAGACCCCCATAGCCTACGGCGGCTGGGGGCTCTGCCCCCAGATCCCCGTCTGTGATGCGTTTAAGTTACACTAGTTTACTCTACAAAGTCTTCCAGATTAAGCATTTGCACTTTTTAACAATAGGTTTAAGTCTTTCCCTTTTGCAAAATCCTGCTTAAGAGCCAAAACAGTCCGCCCTATCTAATCTTCTATTCTACGACATCTTTTCGCCCCATAAAAAGTTCCTCTTTTGAAAATTTCTGATGACGTCATTGCATGTGATGTGTGGTTTGCCCCCCCTCCCCCCAAGCAAAAATCCTGGCTACGTCTATGCACGGCCCGTTGCCTCTCCTGCCGTAGCGACGGCATTGCAAAGCATGGTAAAGTCTGGAACACCAACCAAAAAAGCAGTCAGAGTCGACACGCTTGAGTCACTTTCGAGGATCCTAAAATAACGTAGTAGCAGTACTTGTAGGATCCATGATTGGAACCACCGACGTTCGCGTCGCGTGTTCCTTTGTTTTTACTCGGCCATTTTCCAACTAACGAGTGCGAAATTTCAGACTTTTTCTTAGGTAACTCGAGAACAGTTAAGTCTAGCTACATGAAATTTTGACAGCAGTTTGAGATTAATGAGTTGTATGTTTGTATACAATTTCGAGGCAATAGATTACGTAACTTTGGTTTTAGGACCCGAAAACCGCCCTGCAAGTTTGGCGTAAAAAGCGGTCTCAGTCAAAAATCGCTTAAGTACAGCAAAAAATATTTCATACGGTTGTATGTCTCAAGATACCCTTTCATCCCAACCAACCCACTTTTGGCCGTGATGAGGTTCATTTCCTTTTTTTTCTTTTTTTCCCCTTTTTTTTCCTTTTTCTTCTTCCTAATTTTTGTACGCTCTTCTTCTCCTAAACCATAAAACATCGAAATCTAATTTTTGAGTAAAGTTGTTGAGCTGCAAACGCAATTTTGTCTCCCGAAAATTTTGGGGCAACTTCACCGGGAACCCCCCCACAATGGGGCCCCAAAAATCAATTTTTTGAACGGCTCAAACTAGGGTGCTAGTTGGTTTTGATATCAGCAGATATTTAACTGACAAATATTTTGGCATAGTTTGGGGGTGCCACCCCCCGGGGACCCCCCAAATGGACCCCCCAAAAATCAGTTTTTTGAACGGCTCGATCAACTTAGGGTGCCAGTTTGTTTTGATATCAGCAGATATTTAACAGACAAATATTTTGACATAGTTTGGGGGTGCCACCCCCCCAGTGACCTCCCAAATGAGCCCCTCAAAAATCAATCATTCTATGGCTCAACTTAGGGTGCCAGTGTTTTATGATATCAGTAGATATTTAACAGACAAATATTTTGACATAGTTTGGGGGTACCACCACTTGGGGACCCCCCCAAATGGATCCCCAAAATTCAATTTTTTGAATGGCCAAGCTAGGGTGCCAATGACATAGTTTGGGGGTGCCTCCCCTTGGGACCGCTCAAATGGACCCCCAAAAATCAATTTTGATTTTTTGGGGTCAAGGATATTTAAACAATCAGGGGATATTTAACTGACAAATATTTTGACTCTACTTTTCTGGAGGTTCCATAATCAGATATTTTTGAATAATTGCTGATTTTACGGTAGACAAGAAGTACTTTTGAGCGTCACAGCATTAGCTATGCGTCGGTCGTTTGTTGGGTTTGCTGGCAAACTCCCATCTTAGTTGTATATGAGTGTGTTTGAAAGTTTTCGGAAAACGTAACAAAGACATTTTTTAGTGAACAATACGCAACAATGAACGAGTTTTGTGAATGTAACTAACAGTGGTGGAGTCCTCGAGGACGTCCTTGGCCTCAAGGACGTTCTCGAGGACACATGTTGAAGTCTTTGGCGTTGGCCTCGAAGTCTCAAGTCCTCGAAAATTGCCCTGTTCTCGGCTCGAGAACAGCACTATTTTTTGAACCATTAAAATTTTGTTGGAAAGCGCCAGAAACTTCGCAGAAAATTTGCGAAGACCTTTTTTGGTATCCTCAAGTGGATATCGCCTGTAAAAAGTTTTTGAAGACCGTTTTTGCCTAAAAAAATTTTTTGAAGACCTTGTTTTGAGATCGCTTGAAAAACTTTTTTCAAGACCTTCTTTTTTTTTTGAGAATACTTGCGCCTGTGTCCTTGGTCCTTGGCCTTGGCCTCAAGAGGGTCTGTCCTTGGCCTCGAAAGGTTTTGGGTCCTTAACCTTGGCCTTGGCTTTGAGCCTTGTGTCCTCCACTCCACCTCTGGTAAGTAAAGCAATTATCAAGAAATCACTCAAGTGTGTTGATTGTGACTGCGTTTTTGTTGGTGTTTTTGACTCTTCCACGAAGCATCGAGATGACTTCATGAATCGACCCAATCGCGCAATTTTATCACGCCATATTAACTTTGAAGGATCGATAAGATGCAACAGCTAGTCTTCAGTAGTTGGGACACGCAGAACAAATAGAACCTGACGAATATGCTCGTAATATTCACGAAGGACACGTTGCTTGAAAATTACTGTTGCGTCATCGCGTGTCAGCTACGCTACTTTAAAACGCATGTTTATCGTGTGTTTCGTTTATTCAGAAGTATACTAGGCCTAGCTTACCCGCAGTATCATTTCACGTCAGTGCTACTTGTGCGAGCCAAGAATAAAATTAGGTCAGTCTGGTGTGAGTGGAGGCACTAGAATGTGAACTACTTCCCTACCGGTAATCAGTCCAAAAAGAAAGCAGTAAGGCTTAGAGAGACACGAACTGAAGAAAGTGAATGAAACGATGTTGCTGGCTTAAGTACATTTGTATCAGCACTAGCTAAGCAGTTGCTGTTGCAGGTACTTCACTGCTTGTTGGAATGTTGTTTCTTTCCCGTACAACCTGGCAACTAACTCTTATTTAGCAACATGAAATAATGAAGCAGCCTTTAGCTTACTCTACAACATAATGTGTATCGGTATATGACCCATCATAATAACACAGCAATGAGTAAATGGCATCATGCTTCTCTGGTTTTGACTCACAAACTTTGAGCTGGTGTCTGTAGCCTATAGCAAAAACCATAGGTGGGCACAAGTCCGTTAATCGTTAATATTGAAGCTAACTTTTTCATTAACCTGCTAACTCGTTAATCCGTTAAAAGGTTTTTTCATGTTAACGGAATAAATTAACTTCGGTTAAGTACTGTTAATGGACTAAAGCAACCTTCGTTAAGTTCTGTTGACTTCTGTTCAGGTTTTTATCGTTAATATCTTGCACCATTTATTCATCGGACCAGTACAAATCAGTTTGCACTGGTAACACTTGTTGCGTATTAGCACGAGTTTTATAGAAGAAAGGAGCTCTTTTTCAAGGCAAATAATAACCTGCAGCCTCGTAGCTTCATAGGTCTATTAATTATCACTGTTCGCAATTTCCAAAGATTTTTCGATCGCAGCTTCGTTGTGCATTTGAACTTATTTTTTATCTTGAAATTATACTAGACTGTAAAATGTTACTTCCAAAACACAAAAAGACCACCAGAGCAATAAATATTTCCTTACAATCAGCTCAACAGTGTCAATACGTGTTCTAGAAGCGAGTGAATAAAAAGAATTGTAAATTACACGCAAAATGTTAACGGACTTTATTAACTTCCGTTAATTAAAGCTAAAAATAACGGATTAACGTTAACGGAGGTGTGAAGTTTGTTAACGGACTAGTGGTTAATGAAGCTAACGTTTTGCATTAACTTGCCCACCTATGGTTTTTACCATAGGTGGGCAAGTTAATGCAAAACGTTAGCTTCGTTAACCACTAGTCCGTTAACAAACTTTATACCTTTGTTGACGTTAATCCGTTATTTTTAGCTTTAATTAACGGAAGTTAATAAAGTCCGGTAATTCATTAATATTTTGCATGCAATTTACAATTCTTTTTACCGTATTCACTCGCTTCCAGAACATGTATTGACGCTGTTGAGGTGATTGTAACGAAACATTTATTGCTATATGGTAGTCTTTTTGTGTTTTGGAAGTTATATTTTACAGTCTAATCCAAGTTCAAGATAAAAATAAGTTCAAACGCACTAACAAAGTTGCAATCCGAAAATCTTTGGAAATTGCGAACAGAGATAATTAATAAACCTATGAGGCTGCAGCTTATTATTTGCCACAAAAAAGAGCTCCTTTCTTCTCTTTTTTTGCTATAAAACTGGTGCTAATACGCAACAAGTGTTACTACTAGTGCAAACTGGTTTGTACTGGTAGAATGCATGAATGATGCAAGATATTAATCATGATAAAAACCTTAACAGAAGTTAACAGAACTTAACGGAAGTTAATTTAATTCGTTGACATGAAAAAACTTTTTAACGGATTAACAAGTTAATGAAAAAGTTAGCTTTGTTATTAACAAATAAACAGAGGTGGACAAAGTAGTCGAAAAATCTACTTAAGTAGAAGTATTGTTACTTACTCAAAAATGCCTTTCAAGTAAAAGTAGAAGTATGGCGAAGCATTTCCACTTAAGTAAAAGTAGGAAAGTAGTCAAAATTAATCCTACTTAAGTAATGAAAGTAGAAAGTAATTTCGAATTTCACGTGTTTGTTTATTCTTCAAAGGTTTGCTGTTGTGATGCTTACAATCAGTGTTCAAGCAAAGCCATACTTACGGTAGCATATCAAAAAAATAAAAGTTTTATTATTCTCTTGAAATTACACCGAAGCGTGTTATGAATACGATTTAGTAGGGACTCTGGGCTCATCTCCGCGCCTGGACAACACAGCTTGAGGAGAAATGTCGCAGCGATGGCGAATCGTTAGCAACACTGTTCGTTAACCGGCTAGGGAATTGAACTCCAGACGGGCCGCAGCAAACGCAACGCCGTTAACCGCTAATCTTTTTCGTATGAACCAGGAGTAATGCGCATGTCTAGTTTGTCTACTGTACTATGCTATTCAGGGTTCGGTATGTTTTTTTTTTAGTGAGACTGAGTCAACAACTGGTATTTGATGCAACGCAAAATCACACTACCCTAGATGACCTGTAAATGAATCGTCGTAACTATTCAATAAGTTTCGTAGTACTGTACAGTAAAACAAACTCGATACGTACTTATTGTACATGTTGTGAGGTGGAATAATGGCTAGATGTTTAGTTCTACTTTACATAAAAGTCATTACTACTCAAGTAGCGTTACTTCGAGAGGATTTTACTTGAAGTAAAAGCAGAAGTATCAGAAATGAAAAATACTTAAGTAAGTCGCTCGTTACCGAAAATACTACTTAAGTAGTCTACTTAAGTAGAACTACTTCGTTACTGACCACCTCTGCATATAAATGATTAACGGACTTGTGCCCACCTATGATAAAATCATTTTCTATTACCCTTTCTGTTTTACATGTATATTTTGATATTTGCAATATTTACATTAAATTTTAATTGTGGTATAATTTGATGTTCTAAAATATCCAAAATCACTTTTGGTACAGGTAGCCTATCTGATATAAACACTACAGACTATACTACAGTATGCAGTGCACTAGACTTCAAACTTAGATACAGGATAATTGGTTCAGTCAGAATGAAACTTAGTTATTTGATTGAAGTTTTGATTATATTAAATATGTCATTTTCATTTTTGTTCTTTGATATTGCCTTTTGTGCCACTGAAGATGAAAAACCTGAAGCTGATATAAAAGTTGGTGAAAATATGTTTGTTGCAACAAATGAATGGCAAGAAGTCAAAGAAGGTAGGATTTGGTAAGCATTAAATCTCAAATGTCTATGTTAATTTTAATTACAGTATACTGTATAATTTCGCAGTTTGCTTCAATCTACTTCTGACTTACTGTAGCCTATACTATTGTGTTTGTAAGTTTGTATTAAGCCCAACTGCTTAATAATGTTTAAAAGAATCTGCACTTAAATTCAAACTGACTACATTGCACTTTATTGACCAGCTGACTAACAAGCTTATTACTTAGTACAGACTAGGCCTGCTACTGGTAATTGTAATTTGAAAATGTTTTCTTGATGATATTATTTTTCATTGATTTATAAGTTTTGAGTTCAATTAGGGGTGCCAGAATGTCAGAAGGGCATAAAGGGGGGGCAGCTTTTTCAAAGGGCACTTTCACTACTGTGCGTACAGTCATTACCACCAACATCAGACATTGCAGACATACTGTACCATCAAACAATTAAACTTCACCAAAGCCAGAGTACTGAGTATGTTGCATCAGCACAAAAAATAACTACAAATGAATTATCAATTACCAGTAAATAGGGGCAGATTCAGCCACAGGATGTCATTAAGGTTTGGGGGCAACACCTCCAACAGCCGGAGGCAGGGGGTCTGGGGGTGGAGCCCCCAGCACTCAAGAGATTTTGCAATTTTTATGCAAAACTAACTTAATTTTAGACCTGTTGTTGCCAACATTAATGCTTTCAAATTGTGGCGAAGAAATTAGCATGCAAAAACATGATTAAACTGGCTGCATAGATGAGCAGATTGGGTATGAGAACGATTGCTTATGGTAAAATTTTAGCCTTTTGGTAATAGTTGGTTGGTGGTACAAAACTTGGGAATTGCCTTGATTAAAATGTTTATATCTTCGAAGCTTTTCGTCTGACACTTGTCAAGAAGAATTGTCAGAATGGAGAGCGCAGAAAAACGAGCGGCTATTTATCGGAAAAAGTCGAGCCGTGATTGGCTGGAAAAGGACCAATGAGAAAGTGCCATCAGTGTACAATCTTTAAGCTGTATTTGAATTCTTTTTGTCGACAGAGGGTGGGGTTAGAAGTTTTGATGAAAGTGGCTTCAAGAGCAGATTGATGAAAAGGTGAGCGGCTTGGGGCAAGAATAGAAAATCTGCTGTCATCATAATGTTGAGCGCTGGTAGGATTTTGTGAATGATGAAGTCCAATGGCTGAATCAGAAGCAAGAGACTGGGTATTAGTCTGGGTGGAAGATTTGCACCGACGAGCAGGAAGTAAGCATTTTTGGGAAGAAGAGCAAGAACGGATAGATTTGGGGACATGTTGTTTGATTCTGTCCTGTAGCCTTTGGCAAGTACAGCCTACATACCGACTGTCACAGTGGCATGAGAATTGATAAATCACTTTGCTTTTCTGTAAAGCTGGCAGTACATCCTTGTTGGTAGCGGGGAGAAGCTCCTTGGTAGAATAAACAACACGTGGTTCCACAGCGGAAAAGCACTGTTTGACAGCAGATTTAACTTGCTTTTCAAACCGGGTAGAAACAGAACCGAGCCATGGGAGACGTAGATAAACAGGGCATTTTTCAGGTCCAAATTTGGGCAGAGCGTGAAATTGCTTCATCTTCATAGCCATAAATGCCTTGATAACGTGCTTAGGGTATCCATTAATCAGTAGAATGGACTTGTATCTTTTTCATAAAATAAAAATTGTAATGTGTTTTTGTATCAACAAAAATTTTTTTTACGTTTTATTTCTTGAAAGGGCTCTGTTGGTTCACAAAACACTAAACTTTAATCACTTGAATACTTCTTGTTAGTCCTGTATGATTTTGTGTACCATCAGTTTAAACTGACTTTGGGAGGATATTGGTTAAGTTTCATCTGAAAGTGACTATGATCCAATTGATCAGCTTTCACGAACTAGCTAAAAAACGTATAGTGTAGTATAGCCTACAGCAGGTTGCTATTAACTTTTTACAATGTTAATTGCTATTTTGCGCATTGGGTCATTTGTCAGGTCTATTGTTCACAAACAATTAAATTATCTGTTAGGTCTATTGTTCATAAACAATCAAATTTATTCTGAATTGAATTAACCAGCTTTGAGATTAGCAGGTGTTTGCTTTGTTACTATTGCATTGGAATGCAAAGGGTGGTACTGTCCCCCTTGCCCCTCCTGGTAAAAGTGCAGAGGGGGGCAGCTACCCCTCTCCGTTGAGGCACCACTGAGTACAATATGAAATTTGACAAAGTTTAGTTTGTAGGTAATAATTTAACAAACCGTGACTTTTAGGCACGGACATTGAGGTGCGGGACGTATAGGTGTCAGGACTTTTAGGCGCCAGAGGTAAAAAAATTTTCCAAAACTTTTCAAAAAGATTTTTTTCAAGAAAAAGTATTTTTTCCAAAAAAATTTTTTTTCCAAAATTTTTTTAAATAACAGTTTTTGAACAGAAAAACAATTTTTTTGATTTTTTTTCAAAAACGTATTTTTCTTTCAAATAAAAGCTTTTTTCCAAAAAAACGTTTTTCAAATGAGAAAGTATTACTATACTTCAATTAAAATGTTAATATCTGACACTTGTCAAGAGGAATCATCAGAATAGGGAGCACATGAAAAGGAGCGACTATAGGAAAAATTCGAGCCGTGATTGGCCAGAAAAGTATAGACGAGAGAGGTTCATTTGTGTACAATCTTTGCAAAAAAATTAAAGTTTTAAAAAAAAAATTTTTTTTACCTCTGGTGCCTAAAAGTCCAAGTACCGAAAAGTCTCGGTGTTTAAACATCTCGCACATAAACGTTTGTACCTAAAAGTCGTAGATCGATAATTTAATTGTGATGAAAGCTTGCAAATGATTAAAGTTGAGTTTGTCACAACTATTCTGTTTTTTTCGACAAGAAATCTTTCAAGGTTTTACTTCTTAGGTCAAGTAATTCCCCCAGGACTTCATGTACGAATGGATTTGACCAATGGTGGAAGGTGGGCTAAATTAATGGATGACAATGAAAGTAATCATAATGCACTTGTAAATGTGGTTTCAAAGAATGAAGATATTTCAGAACAGAAAGAGTCTACAGAAAGGTAATTATTGATTATATATGGTATATCAAAGTGCTTTTCATCGACTGCTTTCCATTGGAAGAATCGTATAACTAACACGGAAAAATAATAGAATTATGCAACATCATCGGAAACATACGTGGAAAGGAAAGGAAGGAAGAAAATTATTTTTGTAGAGAAGGACACACTCATAACATTAAATGTACTGTGGTACAGTAATTACATGATACGTCAAATGCAGTCTTTGGTGAATTAATGTAGCAGCAATGGAAAAATACTATCAATGTTAAGATACTTCAATCTTTGGTGACAAAATACTGAAATCTCATAGCTTAATACTAATTTGTGCACAAGAAAGTGCAAGTGCAAATTATTGAAATTTTGATACAAAATTTTTTATGGCATTTTATTTGAAAATTTAAACAGTTATATTGTAAAGTTTGTTCGTGAATCGTTGATGTTATATAAATAGTTAACCAAGCATTTGCTGAAAATTAGTCACAAACTTTATTCATTCTATCATACCTTTTTGCAGTACAAGTGCAGATGGTTCTAAAGCAGCATCGTATAATTTTGAAGAATTGAAAGTCGCTTTGAAGAAGATAAAAGCAGAAAAGGTTGAAGCCAAACAAGAAGAACAAGTGCGTATTTATTGCTTCTTATTTGGTTTTTATACTCCAGCCATCCTCCTTCATGGCATAGCTCATTCCTAAAACTTTTTGCCTGTAATTTTTAATGACTACCTTTAAGTTTAATGTGCCGTTTTTGCAGTGTAAATGATTCTGGTTTTTACTATCTAGATTTACATTGTTGTTAACTTGTTATAACTTACGTCTAAAGTACACGGTGCGCGTTTTGGCATTTATCTGATGCAATTTAGTTGCACATTGACTTGCGTCTCGCATGTTCTGTTTGCAACTCTTGGTACAGGTTTTGAACTTATTTGTTGGCAGCCTTTTTTTTTACACATAATTCGAATTGGGGCTTTTGAATGAGGGAGACTGAAACGAGCCAAGTCAACTGACCGCGACAAACTGACCGCAAACAAACTGACCGCGAAGCAATGGTTTCGTTACATGTTTTCGTGACTGATTTCGTCGCAGTGATTTCGTCACAAAGTGTGGGTTTGGGCAAGATGGCTCTGGGGATAGTAAGAATATATTTAGGATCGCCCTTCTCAGCCAATCGGCGTTGTTCGCGGTCAGTTGTGGACCCGACTGAAAACGTTTTGGATTTAGTCTAATGGTTGATAGTTAAAGATCGTGTATCGTTTAGGAAACAAAATCTAAATTTCGCTCTATGGATGAAATAAAAGAAGCCTTTGAACAGTTTAATTTAAATCAAGAAACTGATGTCGAAGTTATGAAAAGATTGGTTTCTGTATTGCGAAACTACACAGCCAGTGAAAATCAGAAGTATTTGGCTCTTCAAGATTTGGAATATTATGTACACCAAGTCAGTATACATGATGTTGCTGTTGGTTTGTGATCACAGCTTAAAAGGATATATTAATGCGTATTATTGCAGTTGGTTCAGGTTAGTGTCTAGAACAATTACAGTTTTTTTAACCAAGGTTTGGAATAAAGACATTGAACAAAACTGAGTTAGCTTAGTGCAAACGCACAATTGCTCATATTGCCAAGATATGTTTGAACTGCATTTTATAAAAGTTATTGGGCAATTTAGTGTACTATTAAATTGTAACTTACACCATTTGACAAATGCTAGGTACAAATTTTTTCATACAGGTCTGATGACGGCAGGTTTAAATTTCGCATTTTTTTAAAAGATCTTTTCTGTGTTTTAGTTACTGCTAAACCAGATAGACTAGTGGGTTTTAGTTTAGTGATTCACTAAAAAAATTTGTCTCATCACTCAGTACCAGCACGAAGTAGAAATTAGTTAGCGTTCATTTAGGAAGACGACAGGGAAGTTGCAAAGACCTTACGTTCATCGAGTCAAGCAACTCCTTCTTGTCGGAGAGGCAGTGTATGCCAGTATCATAATTGATTTTTATTACTTTGTGTAAGTGAGTTGCGACATTTTGATTATTAAAACCGTTTGTAGGATAGTTCAACAATACGGCATGTAATTGCACACCAAAACTAATTTACTTTCATTCGCTATGGTACCAAAACATAGTTTTGATATTCAGTAATGTTAAAACTATTTTAAATTATCATTTTGTAACGTTTATTATTTTGCTGAAACGAAGCGCTGTTGTTACAGATCGACAATGCAAATGACTTGGTTACGATCGGAGGGTTCGCTGTAGTAGTTCAAGTTCTAAACGGTACTAGCCTCACGCTGAAAGAAGAAGCGGCACATGTGCTTGGGTCAGCCACTCAAAGTAATCCTAAAGTGCAGATTGAGGTGATTTTGTTTCTCATTTTGTAGCAAAGTTAACAAGAGCACTACTGATACACCATTTTAGTTATGTAACTGTTTACTGCACACCGTATATACCAGCGACATTGCGGGTTCATCAACGGTATAAGCAATCTATCTCTAAACTTTCTCGCGTCAGAGTACCAACTCCGCCACTCTGGGAGTCCGAATGTGGACCGCTGTCTGCAAGTCCAGCAAGCAGTGTGAATGTTTAGACGTCATTCAGTGCTGGTTTGCTAACGACTCGCCTCGTGCGATAATAGTTTGTGGTTATCGCATTTATAAACGTTTTATTTGTGTCTAAACGATAATCTATGTACGAGCGTAATATTGGCAGATTTCAACTTTCATCACTCTGCGATTCGTTTTGATTTCGTTCAAAATAACTTTGCTCTATCACAACTGCCTCCAACTATGAAACGCTTTTAATTGATTTCTATTACCATTTCGCTTATATAACCGGAAACTGTAACGTGCGTTTTTGCAGGCTCTTCGTTCTGGCGTTTTAAGAACGCTTCTGCTAGATCTAGCGTCCGCCGACCATCCTTTACCGTTGCGCAAAAAGTGCATGTATGCCATTTCGGCGATGATTCGGCACTTTCCTTTGGCGCAAATATATTTTGCAAAGTATGGTGGTTTTCAAATAATGCTTCATCTTTTCCAACAAGTAAGTAGCGTTGAACTGTGTTTTTGTGGCGGTAGTAAAAGGTTTGATACGAAACTTTTCATTTAGGCCACAGATTCGTTTCCAGCAAAAACGGTTGTTGATATATGTCAAGAAAAGCATTTGAGTTTTGAAATTCTGCCATGGTCGTGAAAAGTCTGGTTAGGGGCACGTGGCCTTAGTGGTCAGCCGTAGACTTAATGTTTTTTGCACTGCAGTTATCGCAGATACGGCAGCCAATTTAATTTAGTTAAATACCGTTTGCTTATTTAACATTTTTTCCTTATCTGAAATATTTTATAATTGGGATCTCTCGCTGGCCCGATGCATACGTTTACATCGCCTAATTTCGGAGAAGGTTAAGTCAACCAAGAACAATAAGTCTATAGTGCATGTTAATTATTTAGCTCTGATTAGTTAAAATACTTCTTGCTACGGAAGGTCGAGAACAAAAGAAATGATGTACGTTTGATATCATTTGATAGAAAGTACTGTATAGCCAAATTTTTTAAATCTAAACTATTTTAATCCAAAAGTGGAATCATTAGGGATATCATTCTTGTTTATTCAGTTTAGCGATAAACTTTAGCCACAGGAAGCCGGTAAAGTGGGAAGAATAACTCAGAGCCACCCATGGTTTTGAATTGGTACATTGGTAATTTCAATCAAATATTCCAGTTTTTAAACTAATTTTTCACGTCTGATTATAAGATCAAATATTCTAGGCTTAGAATGTGAAATAATGTATTGCAGGAGGATGCCAAATCACTCCAACTCAAAGCAATCCAATTAGTACATGATTTGTTAGAGGAGCGTCTAAACGCTAAAAGAGATGCCGACAATCCGCAACAAAAAGAAAAATTAAAACAATACGATAGGTAATGTGGCTCGTGTTCTTTATTTTGTCATGCCGATTGTTGAGGCTGGCATTGTTCTAAAATTTTGAGCAAAAATGAGCCTCGTGTTCTAACAGAAATTGTTTTTATAAAAGGGTGTATTTTAAAGCGTTTCAATTCCGTCATGCATTCTTATTAAAGACAGAAAACTTTTTGAGAGCTTTCACTTCTCTAGAAAACAAATGCAGGCTTTCTAGTGTGTCATTATTGTATTTCATTATTTTTTTTGAATTTCATTATTCATTATTTTGGACCCGTTGTGATTATTTTATTATTTTTTTAAATAATCTACTGATATTTTTTGAGTTCACTGGATATAAATTTCAATAAATCATGAGTCATTGAAATGAAGACCTTTTTTTTGGAGTTCACCTAAATAATCTCGCAAATATTGCACGAAGAGCTTTTTTTGACTGGTTTTCAGTTCAGTCTTTTGGATTTATACTTGAAATTTGTCATTATTTATGCTTAAAAAATGTCATTATTTTATGTTCTGCAGTCGGTTTTTATTCATTTTTTTTAATTCAACGACTTGAAAGCCTGCAAATGCTAAAATACGGGATTTATTAAAATGAGACTTTAGAGAGGGTCAACTTAGACACCGCGTGCCTTGTGAACCACATTGTAGTTCAAGTTCTGTGTCATCTAAGGTCTTCGGAAAGCCTGGATAATAAGTTGCACTTGTCATTGCTGGCGATCATTTCTTATTTTAGGTTCGAATATCGGAAATTATTTTAGTGTATACTTTTCAGAATTAATCTTGGTAAAATGATAAAAGATCTAGGATGGTGTCGTATCATATCGTCATCGTTACAACAGCAAGAGCAGCACCACAAAAGAGAATCGGTTATGCGTGCAATGAAAGTGTCATTTCAATTCTGTAAAGCCGATTTTCGAAATCGAAATCTCATCGATAATATCAAGAAATTAAAAGTAGGTTTAATGAACAGAGTTCTTATTTTTTGTCTTTATAATGAAAAAAGTTTGAATTCAACTGATTCAAAAAAGTGCTCGACAGTTTTTAAATTTTAAACTTTTATCGGATGTATTCTGTGTTATGGTTGGGGCTATTAATGGGTTTGGGCAGCTTTACTATTCGAAGCTGGAGAAGCAAGGGGCAGTGTGTTGTGTATGTTTCAATAAAGCGTATAACATCGTTTTTAGAGTATAATATTAATGCCTTACCGTATTCTACTTTTAGCAATCGAAATTGTGCCATTTTGGACGTTTCTTTGCAAACTACTATACAGTTTTATGACGAAAGGCCAAATAGTTGAGTCGAAACTAACACTTAGTAGCAGATTTTATTATTGATTTTGAATAGCAAAATTGCGCAAAATATGATATTGAAATACTGCAGCCGAAGTAAAGAATTAATTTTTCTGTGGTTGTCGAAGAATTCGGTCACAAATCAAATCTTTCATTATGTAGCTGCACTACGCCGAAACGTGCTACGAGTTCGCGGAGCCCGTCATTGCGCCCGGGCAACTCAACTCCTTTCGAAGAAGTGTCTCAGCGGTGGCGAGCCGTTGGCAACACAACGTCCGATTTGACCGGCCCGAGATTTGAACCTCAGACCTCCCGCTTCAAAAAACTGAAATTGAATTTTATCACTTAACCATTCGTACTTAAACGTTTTACAGCCTTCAGATGATGGGTTGGCTAATCTTTCTATCATTTTGCAGGCAGAATACAAGAAATTATCAGATGATGATATTCGCGAAGGCGACGTGGACAGTTATTTCAGTACTTTATTTCAATTATCTGCTGAACTTGTATCGCTTTGTACTAAGTCACGCTCACGTATTAGAGACGAGTTTTGAAAAGTCGGTTTTTGAATGTTTGCTATTCTACCTCCACATCTACATCTTGCCACTGACCACTGGGATCTTCACTCGGTCTCTCCATAAGCTATGCACGTAATAGATGGAGATCAGTGAAAGAAGTTTTGGGTTTTGTTATCGATCCATAATAGAAAAATCCAGTCTGCGTAAACTTGAGGCTGTGCATGATTTTAGATGTAGACATATAAAGGTCTAGTAACTTCCGGTTGCGAAATGTTTCTGTCTCAGAACTTACGTTCCTCTCAGAAATGTCACTATGCGGATTTCGTAATTTCACAGTTTAAATAAGCGTATTTGTGTTTCCTGAATACCATAAAAGAACGAAGGTTGTTATTTTAGCTTCAACTTATGTGTAATAGGCTATGTATTTTATGCTTCTGCCGACTGAGTGCAATGTTTACTGTGATTAAAATGTAATATTTTTATGAATACGTTTTGTTATTGATAGGCTACCGGTTCTACAAGTCGGAAGTAATTGAGATTAATGGAGTTTACGATAGTATGAGCCTCGTTTTTTGAAAATTTTAAGTTTTAACTCGTGCAGAACATAGCATACAAGTACAAGATTTGCGGAAATAACAGTTACCCAGTAAATTACTTAAATTGTAGGGGGACCCGTCCGCCCCATCAAGACTTACGGTCCCCCATCGAGATTCAGCGTCCTCCCATCGAGATTCAGCGTCTCTTCTTCGGGATTTAGCGACTCGCACACCAAAAGGAGGCTTTCTGGACAGGTAGACGAAAAAGTGGCTGGTATTTCCAAAAAATCCGAAATTCCGATTGAAGTCAGTACCGATTTGCGGCGAAGACCTTTTTTTTCTTTGGTTTTCACCTGAATTTGGGGTCAAAATCTCGGAATTCCAGGCGAAGATAGAACCAAATTGCGGCGAAGAGCTTTTTTCCGGATATGAATAAATTTTCTTTTGATTGCTGCCGCCTCCGATTACGTCTGGACACGGTTGCGAAAGCGTCCCCCCCTGCAATATTTTGCAGTTTAAGTGCTGGAGATACCGGTACTGTAGTTCAAATCCTGCTGAAACAACAAAATTTAAATTCGCAAATAATTATAAGGATATCGTAAATTCAATAATTTGGAAGGGGTGCAGGTTGTTAGAGGCTTGAAGCATTTAAAATTAATACATAGGCCTCCTTAAAAATACGATTTTTACCGCAAATTTATATCTACTATTTTGTTACGTCTTAAACTAATTCAAACGTTAATCGTGACCCTTAAAAAAGCAAATGTAAAATGCCCCGTTGATATTTCTCATTTTTGTTTCACTCTCGAACCTAAAATTTTCTGGTGAAATAGTCATTCCATTAAAAAAATGATATGTAAATTCTAATTTATTGCATTCGCAAGGTGGTAGTATGGAGTAGCGGAATTTGGGTGTGTGTGTTGCCACGCCTCCCTATAATCGACATTCAATGCAATGATCAGATCACTCATTCGTATCATCAGCTGAGACGTTTTCAGTGAGACAACAATTGTTCAGTGAAAGCTAGGGGGATTTTATATGCAATGCTAGTGCATTGCTCCTTTTTTTTAGCCTGCAAGGTGAGTGGTGTACGGAACTCACCCAGTACACGCTACCCAGTATGAAAATACTAAATAAGTTTGTCGCTAGTGCAGTTGGTTTAGTCAGTGCAGTTGTATGATCACTGTTCTATTATAATCAGCTGAGACAATCTTATCCTTAGTTCTGATGCACTACAGACTAGCCTACTAGCGTCTATCTTATGCACAATACCAGTTTTTGGTCTGCCGGTAGTGGTAGCCTACCGCTAGGCCTGCTGCATTAAACTGAATCCAAACTTTTCTTTGACCAAAGAACATGGGCTGGCGTGCAGTTCCACTTCCAGTAGTACAGTAGTAATAACAAACTTAGCCTATTCAGTCACAGTACCTGTTTTATTTACCGTATTTGTTGCAATTTACTTTATCATAATTCATGAACCGATAAGCGTAAGTCTTAAAAAGTGTTTTTCAGCCTAGTAAGATAGTATTTTTATTGTATAGTGTATTTCTATTAGATTATTTTTTAAGGTAATGATTATTTCATCGAAAATTTTCAAGTTCAAGAGAATAGGCCTAAAACGAAAATGAGAAATTTTCATTTGTTTTTTTAGGGGTTATGATTAGGGTTTAGGTTAGGGTTCGGGTTACGGTTCGATTTGGGAATAGTTTTAGAGTAAGCATTTGAGTTTGGGTTGGATTTGAGTCAGAATTAATTAAAAACTAGATAAATATTTCTGGTGAAATAAAGCCTTTCATTTTTTAATGCATTTTCTCAGCACTACACCTGTAATTTGAAAATTCATGCTTAAATAACAGAATTAGCTCTTTGCTTATTTTTTTCATTCCGTTATATTTTCATACAGTTAGAATTGGTATTGGACTGTTGGCGTTGACCTTTCAATTGATATGAAACTTTTGTTGCAAGAACTTTGTGCATTACAGAATATTAGGCTATACTATTCAACTGGTCAGGTAACATTTACTGAGGCCCAAAACATTTTTTGCTTTTATCTTAAACGAGTCCATTTTTTGGTTATAACTTTAAAGCTGAAAGACAAACAAAAAGATAGGATATTCCAGTTTTAAAATATTGATAAAGGTTTGAATGAAAACCTAGAATTGACCTCGAATTGTCTCATTTTAAAATGTCCAAATGTGACGTTAGATGCAGTATTGCCCATGCAAACTTTAATCAACTTTTGTTACATATTGAAAAAACTTGATGTTTTTGTTATATACTATATATAATAATTTCAGATCTTCATGCAACATTAATTTTGATAGCATTATTTAATTGTGCTGTGATGTAAAATTTGAATAAGATATACTTTAATTAAATTTGTTTTGCATCACATCTGTTCTTCAGTACTGTTAAACACCTTATATCACAATTGTCAGTTTGGGTATTTCTTTGGATACTGTACTTCTGAAAAGAAATGCCAAGCAAAGATCATCTGGGTAGGACTTGTGGATTCCTTCATATAGATGAAGAGGATAAAAAGAAGAAATTTGAAAAACGTTTTTTTGTTATAAATGATGATCAACATCATTTGGAATTGTACTCGAATGACCCATCTGTAAGTTGAATTGATAATTGAATGATTTTCAATTGTTTTAATGTGCGAAATGATTTTATTTTCATATGTCAGATGCAACAGCCGACTTTGACATTTGATATGACACTTATTCTTATGTCGGATGTACTTGTATTGGAAGTGTGGAAGTGATATGTGCTTCTGTTGATGATATTTAGTAGTCTACTGAATTTCAAATATGCTGAAACTGTTTCTTTTTAGGTATTTCTTAATAGTCTTGCAAGTAATAGACTCTATCTGCATTGTCATTGGATAAAAAAAATGGTATTATTTATAATGCATAGCTTTTTCATGGTTGTAGTTTAGTTTTTGACAATGCACATATTAAGAAAGATAAACCACATGCTAAGTAGAAAGCTAATTGCAAGGTCAGGGGCACCAAATCTAAATCAAGGTCCCCTTTAAACAGTTTTAACATAACAGTTAAGAGAAGGCCAAAAAATTTGCTAACATATGATCAGCAGAAAAGTACGATGAAATTTTGAGAATTACGTGAAGTAATCCTTTGTTCAAAATTTTTTCAAAATATTTAAAAAATAGCGCTGGGTTTAAAATAAAACAGTAAGATGAAAAAACATTCTTAGGGAAAATGTGTTCATTCAATTGAATATTTTTGATTTTTAATGAGCAAAACTATAACAAGATTACAGTGAAGAGTTATATACCATGTAGGCATGAGTTTACTAAATTAGGTTAAACTATGCTAAGGTAGTAGATGCGTCATTTCTTTGCCACATATTAATGATGTCATATCATAGATACTTTTAATGGATCTGATCTCTTTCAAATATGTTCCACTTTGCATTTAAGCTCTTTACTTAGAATAATAAAAAACAGTTTTGAGTACTTTTTGCAAGTTTAATTTACATTTTAAATGTAGCTGTTCATCAGACATTTTCATGTCAAATTATTCATGATCAAAAGTGTTTGCAAACGACTGCAATAATTAATTAATGTGAAATACTTGCTTGAAAAGATTTTGGTTAACTTTTTTGTTAAAATCCTTCTGCATACAAACTAAAGTGTACAACTGTGAAATACATGCAATGAACAATTTACAGTAGTATTACTCGTTGAAAGTTCTTGATTTAATTAGCAAAAGTAAGTCATAGGTTTGTTTCATTAAAAAAAACAAACAAAAAAATACAGTTTAATTAAGAACACATTTACAATCGCTTCATTTAAACCATTAAATGTTTTTTGTATAAACAGAAATTTTAAGCTAGTTTGACTTTAAAATGTTTGAATGCTTTGACATTCGAATGTTTAATGGTTCTAGTACCATTTTATGTTGAAATTTGTTCATTTGCATCTGTAATTGGTATAATAATTTTACTGTGCACTTAGCTTTTTGGCATCTACTTTGTAGCTTTTTTTTTCGATAAAAAAAGGTAGAAAATGAAAAAATGCAGAGAAAGAGTTCCTCATTACCATTCTTTATGTTGTTACTGGACCTTTTTAACCTAAAACTTTCCAGTATGATTTATATGTTGAAGAGTCGGTAATTGCTGTTGGCAGTATCATGAGTGGAGTTTGCTTTTTTATTCTGTTTGTTCAATGTATGCTGAGTTAATGTATTAAAATATTTCAGATCGAAAACGGTAATGCGGGTCTTTGTGACTCGATTCATTTATATTACATTACCAATGTCGATGAGGCAAGGAAGTTCAAGTTCAATCACTGTTTTGGTAGGAATTTATTCTTAGTTTTAAGAAGTATTTTAATAATTCAATGTATAATATTTATTGAACAAAACTGTCACTACAAAATTTTCAGATCTAAAAGATACTGCTGTCTTACAGTGGCGTAACCTTGACGTGTTCTGCTTTTAGATTTGTAAAATTAATTTGAACAATTTAGGTTTCAACTACGCATACACCTTTACAATTAAGGCATTTAGAGTTTTGATAGTGGATTGGTTGAAACAGTGAAGATTTCAATATTTCCAGAAGTTAAAGCTTTCCAATAGTTTCACATTGCATATATATTTATTTTGATAAAATAAACGCATACTTCAACTATTAAATTGATACTTTTGCATTGTTTTCATTGATCAGTACTAGTATCGTTTTTGACAATGTCATTGACTCAAATTTATCGACAAACTTTGATATTTCTATAAATTGACGAATATTATAACTAACTTATTTTACGCATATTTTCCAAGACTTCTAAGCAGTCTCAGTTGAAATTTGGTCTAGAAGGAAAACTTTTTCTCAGACTTGACATTTTTTTGTTATAAAAAG
Source organism: Trididemnum nubilum (assembly GCA_963965965.1). Classification (NCBI taxonomy): domain Eukaryota; kingdom Metazoa; phylum Chordata; class Ascidiacea; order Aplousobranchia; family Didemnidae; genus Trididemnum; species Trididemnum nubilum. The sequence goes on along the minus strand of OZ014482.1, from coordinate 14,271,536 downwards.
TATAAAAAACCAGTGCTTGTAGCCACAGTGTTGCACTGAATTTAAATTTTATGTTTTTTCAGTTATCAACACTGTATACCGTTCCTACTACGTGCAAGCTGGGAGCCATACGGAAATGGAGGAGTGGATGGGATTGATTAATGATGCCAGCAAAATCATAGTAAGTTATGTGCATATGTATACAAGTCGAACCAATACGTTCTTATGACGCTTCTCTCGTTTACACCATCTTAAAGTTCATTGCAAGCCACGTACGGTTTTGTGGTATGTTCTTCAATTACACAATGTCGATTTGATGGTGAATGAAACAAGGAAATCGATGTCCGTGCGATATTGTTCAGGAATACATTTTGCTACTAATGCGAAAATAGGTCTTACAGATGAACGGGAAGTTCACGTTTCTAGACCTTTGTTGCAAACCTGGCAGGTGGTAGTCCGTTCTGTGATTTCAATGTTTTTTTCCACGTCCTCGTTTGCAGGAAGGGGCAGGTAGTTCCAAATCAGAATAAATCTAACGACTTCCTGTCACCATTAGAGACTAAGCTTGCGGAAGTACCTATTCATGCACTGTATTTTCAACTCATGGTCGCAGACGAAAGCGAAGACAAAACTAAACGCACCGGAAAGAAATCAGAGCTACGTAAATATGCAATATTTTATATACTGGAGTGATTAATTACTGCCTTTCACAAGCAGTGAGTTTATGATTTTCTAAACAAAAATTTATGAGGTTTGGTCCTCCAGGTCCCTCCGGAAGCTTTGCGACCTCACAAAGCTCTCAACGACATTACCGAGCACAATGATGAGCGCGATGATACCAGTTACAACGAATCTTCTGCTTGTGAGACCGATACATTTGATGAAACTGACATCAGATCGACTCGCACCGAAATTGTCGGAAATGTTGTGGTTAAAAAGAAGATAAGTGGTTGCAGGGTGAGTCTTAGTTGAAACTGAAATTAATAAAGCTACTTAATAATGCCCTGCGTTATTTTTCCAAAAAAGAACTGTAAAATGGTGTTATGGTTGACTTTAAAAGCGGGCTGGTGCGGGTAGGTTTTTACAAGCTGTACGAATATATCCTTCTTTGTTTCGCTTCACTTAAAGTAATTTAAATGATTTAGAAAAAGCTGATACCATTTTAAGCTCTAGAATTACCATAAACTCGACTGAAAATTCCTTTGAGGGAGAACGGACCCATTTTAAAATAAATAAATTCGTGGCAGATTATTGCTTCTAACTCAGTGCAAAAAAACATTTAAATATCTTTATCTTTTGCTTTGCTCATCACCGTGATTTGGAATCATATGATATTCATGGAAACCCACATACTATCGATTTTCGGCTAAGTTCTATTTCCTTGAACTACGATTACTCTTGTGACATTTTGATTGGTTTTTCACTTCCAGAAACTTTCCTTTGAAGAATCGCACAAACCTCCAATTCGATTACGACATTCAGTTGATTTAAATCGAAACCT